>ML838161.1:65597-107885 GCA_009831015.1 Picea engelmannii | reverse complement strand
GACCCGAAAAACTGCCAAAAATAGTAAATTGTGCTACAATTAAGGAAATTGAAAAACTGAAAGAAACATTGGTGGGGGTCCAAGTGGAATAGGCGGGTGGCCACCAATATCCACCTGGATGACACGCGATGCTCCGTAAAGTAATAGAAGCACCAATGCCTCATTATTGTTTATTGTGCATCGTTGAACCCGTGAACAAAGTTAAAACATAACACTTTCGGAATTAAAAACAATGTTATTATCATTTTAAACTTGATGTTGTTGTTGACAGTATAATGCGTATCGATGGGCTATTCCTATATAGTGCACATTGCTAACCACAAAAGTGTTTTTTTTTTAACTGACAACAACATGGTTTGGGATCCAATGCAATGTGATACCATTGCAACAAGTATCAAACGCCCCATATACAAGTAAAGAAACCCTATACAAATATATTGCTTAAAAAAATCTTGTTGTGAAATATGAAGAGTAAAACCAAGATAAACGACAATAAAACTAGGGCTTCCGATACCAAAGGTAACTATGAAACCCTTTTATTTTTTTGAGAATGCACTCAAAGTTGTTGTAATCAAATACATGAAAGATTGAGATGATCAATAGAATGAAATCACATACCTGAAATTTCTCCTTTGTAGATTTGTATGTGACCTATGGTGATCCCTTGCAAATTTGGCTCTTCAAAAAAATCTACCCACTCCAAAGTCTTTGCTGGTAAATCTCACTTGCACAAATATTCCCTCTAAAGTTTGGCAAAAGAATGAAATAATGATTATAGTTTTCATTTATAAACACACACATTTAGAAAATGCGATTTCCACTCATTTTTTCGTCGTATATTTTGACACATTGATGATCAAACATGCATGCTATTTTTTTTTGTAACTTACTTTTCGAGTGCGCTATATAGTTTATAGCGCACCAGTGCACTATAAACTATGTAGGGCACTGGAAAAGTAAGTTACAAAAAAAACGCACTGACAAATGATTTAATTGAAAAAATACAAATACAAACCTATGCAATTAAAATTTTGTAGATGTTTTGCTTTGTGGATGAAAAAATGGGGGTTAATATTTTGTGCCTCACATAATTTAGTGGACGGATTCGATCCTCTACCACTCCCTCAGTGCTTTGGATCACATCTCCTCCTCCATGGACTGCTTGACTATCTCCAAGATAATGTACTCATCATTCATGTAGCCATAATAATTGGCATCAATTTGCTTGTAAATCTCATACATAGACCTCCCATTCTTTCCCTTGGGGACATTATCGAATAGATCTTTGATGCTATGTGGATGATCTTTTGATCACCGCCAACTAAGTTTCAACAATTTCCTTAGTCAAGGGCATTCTTCATGACAGGTTTTCGATGATAGACATGGGTCCACTCCATTTCTTTCTTGGTCTTGAGATCAACCATGATAAATCAAGCTATCTCATGCTAAGTATGCTCAGGATCTCTTGGAGATATTCCACATGACATATTGCAAGTCTGCACCTACACCTTTATTATCTGGGGTTATACTTGAGGATGGTCGGGATACACTAGTGGTGGACAACACCTTGTATCGAAAGCTTGTGTGGAGTATTTTGTATCTTGCCGACACCCGATCAGATCTATCATATGCAGTAGGGGTAGTCTCTAGGTACATGTAGGAGCCACATGAGTTACACTGGAAGGATACCCAACACATCCTTAGATATGTTCAAGGAACCATCAGTTATGGGATCCACTATACTAAAGGTTGCAAGTTGGATCTCATAGGATTCACTAATTCTAACTAGGTTGGCGATGACACTGATCACAAGTCCACATCCGGATACACTGTCAGTTTCGGCTTATGGCCTATATGTTGGTCGAGCAAGAAACAATCTACTATTGTTGTATCTTTAGCCGAGGTTGAGTACAAAGGAGCAGTTAACATTACCATCCAAACATTGTGGCTAAAAAAATTCCTTATAGAGTTGGATGTCAAGTTTCACAAATCAATTGTCATTTGGTATGACAAGCAGAGTACTCTCAAGTTTTGCATAGACCCAGTGTAGTGGCAACAAACAAATCATATCGAGATCTATATGCACTATATCAGAGATACATTCCATGAGAGGATCATTGACCTGTAGTTCTGTCCTTCCTCTGAACAGACTGTTGACATCTTCACTAAGAATTTCACTCAGCAAAAGTTTCACTCTCTAGGTGATCGTCTTGGAGTGAAGGACACAATTGCATAACAACTATCTTTCTCGTCTTTTGATACATTGTATTTTGAGGGGATTTTTTTTTCCCATGAGGTTTTCCCTCTTTCCTCACTTTATTTCATTGCTCAGTAGTTGCATTGTTCATGGGTACCTAACATGGACTTTGTTTCTGGGACCCATTCATTATGTATACTCCCTAGTAGTGTTCAGGGGACGGTGTTGGAGATATTGCACACACCTAGGATTTTATTTTTATTTTCTTTTCCTAAGTTTATTTATATATGTTGAGGGTCTCTTATTTTGAGATATTTTAATGATCTAGAGAAGATTTTTATTCTTTGATTCTGCTAGACTGTTACCTTCCGAATAATAGTTGGCAGAATATCGGATTCTAATACCCTTCTCTAAAGCAAATTCAGTTAACTTTATTGAAGAAAAATAAGAAACATTATCAAATACCAGAGTGTTAGGAACGCCAAACCTTGTGATAATGAACTGTTTAATAAAAGATATCACCTAATCTTGATTGACAGTTGTTAAGGGAATGGCCTTTGTCCACATGGTGAAATAGTTCATAGCTGTCAAGATGTATTTGTGAAGTCGTGATGAGTTTGGAGTTATTTCTCCAATGATGTCTAATTTCCACTGCTCAAATGGTTCGTTAGTCGTTATGGGTTGCAATGGGAGTGCAGGTTTCTTTTCTCTTCCAGTAACAATTTGGAAAACTTTTCATTTTCTAACATATGCATGGGTGTCCTTAAACAAAGTTGGCCAATAATATCTCTCTCATAATATTTTATGGGTTGTTGTATCTCCACTGAAATTTCCTCCTGCAAGACCATCATGCAAATCATATAATACTTTATCAGGATCAGATTTTTCTAAACATCTAAGCAAAACAAAATCATAATTATGTCTAAATAATACTCCATCAATTAATTGATAATGTGTAGATTTTAACCGCAAGGCCCTTTTCTTTTTGAGCACATAATGGAGAGGAGAAAAACCATGAGTGAGGAAATTTTTTAGATCTTTATACCATGAATCAAAAAAGTTAGAAGTAAGTTAAATTTCGTTGTTTTGTATTTATGACTCATTTTCCTCTTAGGTTTATTTTCAGATTTTAAATCCATTGATTAGGTAGCTAATATGCAGAGGCCTAAACCTCATATTATTTTGGAAGGTTTAATTTTCAAATCATATTCTTTTAGGGTAGTCATTGAATTTTCTCTTTTGTCACAAAGGTCTTTCTGCACAAGCAAATTTCTAACTTAAGGGAAAGGAACAATCACTTTAGTGTGTGATTTTAAGAGAAATGACCTAAAGTGTTTGACAACCCTGCATATTGTGTAAGCTTGTTTCTCTACTTTTGAACAGTTCAATTTTGCGCTCTGAAAACCTGTACTCATAAAAGAAATAGGTATTTCGGTATCTTGATAATTTTTTTGAGTAAGGACAACAACAAAAGAAAGATTTGAAGCAAAAGTATATAGAGTGAAATCCTTGTTAAAGTTGAGAGATAATAAAGCTAGGGATTGCACAATTGCTTATTTTATTTCTTTAAACGTGTCTCTTTCAATGTTATTCCTTTTGAAAACAACATCTTTTTTAATCATGCTCTGTAATGGTCTTACTGTTTCTACAAAACTAGGTACAAACTGTCTGACAAAATTGATTTTCCCTAAGAAAGATTGTATTGTTTTTTTATTATGAGGAAAAGGAATTTCTAAAATTGATTTAATTCTTTTGGGTTCAATCGTAATTCCTTATTTAGAAACAATAAATCCCAACAGTTTACACATTGTTTGAGCAAAGATGGTTTTCTTAGGATTAAGAGAGATGTCGTATTTTCTACAATGATTAAAAATTTGTTTAAGATGGTGCACATGATCAAATCTATTGTCAGAGAAAACAATGATATCATCTAAATATATTACCACTGATTTATTCACTAACCCTCTAAAGGCAATGTCCATGGCACGTTGAAATGTGGCCCAAACATTAATTAATCCAAATGGCATTTTTTTGAGTGCTTATGAACCCCATTTTTTCCTAAAGGTTTTTTTTAATTGATCATTTTTAGAAACTAAGACTTGGTTATAATGAGATAATCTGTCAAGAAAAAACATCATTTCAGATACTGCCACTGATTGTAAAATTTGTTCCATTGGGGGTAAAGGAAAATTATATTTTTTAGATGCCTTATTCAGGTTCCTAAATTCAATACAAATCTCGATATATCCATTTTTCTTCCTAACTGGGACCATGTTAGACACCCATTGAGAGTGTCTGACAGGGAAAATTGTTCTTGCTTGAAGCAATTTTTTTTTTTTTTTTTTATTAATTTGAAGTTCTAAGTTAGGGTGATTTTTCCTCAATTTTTGTTGGACTGGTTTGGCATCAGAATTCTGTGGAATGACATGTTGAATAACTGAAGTATCGTAAGTTTTGAGATCATTGTAAGTCCATGCAAAAATATCTTTGTATTTTTTGAAAAGATTAATAAACAAATATCTTTATGAGGGAGTGCATCCTAAGCCTAGATTAATAGTTTTAGGATTTTTTTCAGTTCCCAAATTAATGATTTCAAACGTCATTGAAGAACTGTGTGTTTTACATTTAGTTGGTGTTTTAAACCTATCATGAAGGTCATAAAAATCCTCAAGTTTAATTATTGATTTTGGAACAATGTTTTTTGGCTTAACCTTAACATCTATTGGACGGGAATTGATTTCCGAATCATGTTAATCCTCATCAATGATTAGATCTTTATATGTATATTCTTCTGTAAGAAAATTTATTATTTGATCGTCATCATTAAAAACTATCCAATTGGTTATGTTATCAGGCACACATGGTCTAAATAATAGTTCAATTGAAAATCTATCGTGGGAAAATTCTTTAGATGGGATCAATTTTGAGGCTACATTAGCAAGAAGGCGTGCATTTGAATTCAAGGCCTTGGTTTCAGATTTTATTTCAAAAGCCGTAAACTGTGGCAACAAATCTAGACTAAGTTGTTGGTGATTCTTTAAATGATTTGAAACACATTGGATAGTATTTTGTACATGTTTGACGATTATTTCTGAATCACCAAAAACCTTTAAAAATTTCACATTCAAATCTTTAACCTTTTTCAAACCTTGGATTAATGCTTCATATTCGGTCACATTGTTTGTGCATTTAAATTCTATCCTAAAAGCTACCATGGTTCTGTTACCTTTGGGATCTTGCAAAATGCATCCTGCTCCAGCACCTTCATTAGATTTTCAACCATCGAAAAAAAAAGTCCAAAAATTAGTATTATTATTCTTATTGGATTCTAAACTATCAAAAGAAAAATCTACACATCTCGAAAAAACGGTTTGGGAAAATTTTACAACCTCTGATTGTACAAATGAAACATTGAATAGTGAAATTTCTGCAACAAAATTCCCCAAATATGAGTCAATGCAATAGTTTCCCAAAATGGAATCAGAAAACATTACTAGTTCATTTTCACCATCGATATCTGTTACATTGAATTTCATATGACTTTCTTGGTCGACTCTTATTTGATTAGGTTTACCATTGTATGGTAACCATAGATGTGACCAGTCTGCAACAAAATATCCATGAAGTTTTTCTTACCAGTCCCTGCTTAGAAGCAAACCATATGCTCCAGGAATGTCAACCACAATGATGTCTATATTTTGGTGAACCTTAGGGTTAGAACATAATCTGATAAAAACATCCTTCAATTCACCTAAAACTTTAACTCATGTTCTATCAAGTTGTGCAATTTGTATGGCATATTTATGAGGTTGGGCATTGATTTTGTTGCAAACAAAATATGGCATTATGTTTGATGATGTTCCAAAATATACCAAGCAATTGTGTACGTTCCTATTGAATATTTCATAAGTTAATAGAAAGGATGGTGTGTGTGAGTTGGACTTATCTCCTATCAACATATCATTGGTATTGATTTGTTTATTTTTATTCGAAGAGGTATTAAAAAAAACATTTTCTTTGTCTTTACTTGAAGCCGTGGTCGTTTGTTTTTCAACATTGTTACTTTCTAATGCTTTAAGTAAATTGTTCTTTTATTGTTTTAATTTTTTCAACTTATAGAAAGAAACATTAGCTCTAGTTCTCTTCTTATCTTCCACTATGTCGTAATATAGATGATCACAAACCAATAAAGTTTGGTAATTGTTTTGTCTTGGGGGACAATTTTCTTAGGCATAATGGTAGGAGGTGGTGTTGAAGAGTTGGTAGGAAGACCCTTAATTCTATTTTGGATTGCATTTACTTCCTCACTGGGAATGTCTTCTTCATCATCGAATACCATCTACAATGTCCATGTTACCCCCTTAGTCTAGGGGTAACTAAGGAGATCATGTCTCGAGGCCCACATGTGCCAGAGATGGAGTGTCGAGAGCTAGATTGACTAGCATAGCCTAGAATTTCCATTTTTGAGACTCAAAGCTTGAGGCCTTGAAGTGCCAACACCTCAAGACTTTATCTCTCTATCCTTAGACAAATATTATCATTTATTTCTCCAAGTTATTATTGATGTTATAATTTACTCCATAAGCCCAAAATGCCCTTGTCTACTTTCTCTTGTTGAAGGAATTGATCAAACAAATCTTACACTTTATTCTCTAAAGCATATACTAACTTCTACTAACCCTAGCTTAGCCTGAATCATCGACTAACTTGTTGTTGTTGCAAAACATTTCTACTTCCATACTAATTCATACTAATTTTCTGCACACACTAGCTTGACATCTAGCTAACTCACTGAGAAATTGTTTGTGACAATTGCTAAATAATCTACTCGATAAATGCTAAGTTTTCATTATGATTACACACAATTTTGAGCTATACTTTTCTTGGTTGTTACAAAATATTGATTGATTGTTGTAAACTGATAATTTGCAGCAATTTCATATCATCCAACATATTTTTTGATTGTCTATTGAGGTCTTATTTTCATTTTTGTACTTGGAAATTGCTATATATATATGCTATATTGTTCTTGTTCCAGGTAGGTACACATATACTCTTCTTTGCCTCAATTCCTCAGACATAGACATTCTTGACTTAGGTGACCAGTGAGAGGGGGGGTATTTCTTAACCATATCCTTAGCTTACCCAACCCTTTAGGCCACCGGGTATGCTTCCCTTAGGTTGAACCTTCATCCATCCCTAAAAGTGGGGATTTCTCACCAAGGTGATAGTGGTGGGATATCCTGTTGTTATGCCAATTTCACCTACTTGTCTTGGATTTTGGACAAGTACAAATTATGTGATAACATTTTTGTTGCCATTACTTGGGAGGATTGTGTCAATTTTCCTCAATGGAAAATCTTTGGTGAGATTTTCTCGAAGCCCTTATCTTACAAAGCTTAGCTGGCGACTCCGCTGAGGGTGATTCCCTCTTTTCCTTTGATAATCCTTAAGGGGTTACCTGACAACTCCAAGACTCTTAGGGAGGTACACTAACCCTCCCAAGACCTACAAGATAAGGCTCCCTCGTAACTCTCCAGTAGTAAAATAATTGTTTGGTAGAAGCCTTCCTTTGAATACAATGGATCATACTCAAACTTCAACCCAGACTTAGACCCAGAACCAAGGTAAAAAGCAATGGGAATCTAAGATCTTCAATCCATTAGATATGTCAGCAATCCTGAGATACCCTCGACAAATGCTTTCAAAGTACAAAAAGTGGTTTCCTAGATTCATCGGCAAGGATGTGACTAATGCAGATGACCATATGAATAAGTTTTTGGATTTCTTTCAAGTCAATCCCATGAGTGATGATGCCGAAAAATTAGTGATGAAAATCTTCTCCATCATTCTTCAGGATGCTTACAGAAGATGGTATGATAGTCTCCTTGATGCTAGCATCAAAACCATGGACCAACTAGAAGAAGTATTTCTTAAAAGATGGAGTGCTAATGAAGATCCTAACATGCTATTAGCACGACTCAATGACATCAAGAAATCAAAGAATGAGATTGTCGGGGAGTTTAATGACAAGTTTGAAAGGTTGCTCGAACAAATACCTAAGAACTATCACCCTAGAGGAGATTACCTTGTTTTCCTTTATGCCAGGGCATTTGCAGGGCAGATTGATTTCATGCTTAAGAAAAAGAGTCCAAAGACCATTCAAGAAGCCTAGGAAATGGCTATAAGAATCGAGGCTAATCTCTCTTCATCCAAGATCAAACTGTTCCATGCTCCAAGAGCCAAGGTTGACATTAAACCTAAAGCAATCCGCAGTGTTGAGACTACCCAAGAGATCAATTTTACCTTGTCAAAGCTTCCAGAAACCATAGAAGATATGGCAAGAAACCAGACTTTGATGATGAATAGGATTGACAATTTAGAGAATGCACAAAAACAAGCTCTTAGACCTCCCTTCAAGGGGTAGCCCAAAGGCCCAGTCAAATGTACAAGCCTCGAAATGAACAAAGGGTCCCTAGTACCCTCACCCCTTCAAAGTTTGTGGATGAAGCACCTTGGCATTTTCAGTGTAAGGAGGACCATTGGGAGCACAAGTGTCCAATGCATAATGGAGACCCCGACCTAGTAAAAATAATGAGTCATACCTTCACGAAAGAACCACATGTGTTCCTCAATATCACACTCAAAGAACATGAGGAAGGCATGAAAGAGGCAGCTATAAGGGATACAATGGAAGTTATAAATAATATAGATAGTGAGTCCAAGGAGAAGCTAAAAAAGCAAGAGTTACAAGTCTATACGAGACAAAATAAAGTGCCTCAAGATCCTCCTACTGACCCTAATCCCTCTCAACAAAAACTTCCACCAATGAGTCAATTTCTACCCAATCCTACTTTTCCAAAAGCCAACAATATTGACTTGAAATTTGAATTAGAAAATGCTTTGGCGAAGATGAGTGTGACAATACCTTTGAAGGAGATCATTAAAGTTCTCTCTACGAAGTATACATTTGAAATATTCTTTAAGGTACAAGATGAACCAATAGATCCCCCCACAATGCTGCAAACAAACCATTTCAAGGTACAATATGATGGTCATCCACCATTTTTTATGTCACTATAGATAAATGATAAATGTATGAATAACTGCATGCTTGATTCAGGAGCAGGTGCCAATATGATGCCCTTGAAGGTAATGGAACAACTAGATGTGAATCCCACACTACCCTATAGGAACATGCATGGACTTGAATCAAGATCCATTCCTACTCATGGCTTAGTGGAAAATGTGAAGGCCCACCTTGCCCGATATCCTGAAAGGGTCATCCCAATGGACATTGTGGTGGTAGATGTCCTTGATTTATGGGGGATGATTTTGTCTAGAAAATTTGTTGCAATGTTGGGTGGCACTTTAGAGATGGATTTGACCAATATCAACGTGCCATTGAAGGGTGGAAATTTTTCTCACTTACCTAGCATGCCCATTGCCAAGACACATCTAGAATAAATTAACACCGATACTAGAACCAATCTGGTACATGAAACCATCAAAGAATCTATTCCAACTTTTTCTCCAAGTGATTTACCTTTCTCTAAGGAATAAGATTTTGATGCTATACAATGGCCAAAGAAGGAAGAGTATCAACAATTTCTAGATAGATATAAGGACAATAAAGTTGGTTATATCAAAGTGCTAAAGAAAGAAGATGAAAATATATTGATTAGACCAAACAAAGAGGAATTCCTCACCACAGAATCCCAATCCCTCCCTTAAAGAAATACACGAGGGTAATACAAGAAATAGTTGATTCCAAAGGAGGGGATTATAAACAAGGAGATTTGGTTTTAGAGTGGGATAGGAAAATGAGCCAGCCCAATAATCATAAGGGTTCTTAGAAGTTTTGGCTGGGACCATTTCAAATTAGAGGGAAGTTTGCTAATAACTCTTACTACTTGAACACAATTGCAAGGAAGGAGGTGTCCATTATCAGTTAATGGCCATCTCATCAAACCCCATCATGGGGGAGAGACTTGATATCTTCACCTCTTAGAGTAGGGTAGGTAGGTAGGTAGGAATTTGCATTTTGCATATTCATTGTATATATGTTGCATACTACATATCATGGTAGTATAGTTTGGATTTAGCTTATATTAATTTGCATACATACACATGATTTACATGTTCCTTTATTTACACATTGCATCAATGTTATATCATACTTATATGCTTTCATTAACATGTTAGAATAAGATTTTATTATTAGTATTTACTCATGGATTTTGATCATAAGGACAAGGGGTGATAGCGCCACCCTAGGTACTCTAACAATTTTTCTTGAGTGTGTAGGCACAGGTCATACCAGAGATGTTGAGGTTCTCATGCGCTTTATGGTGAGCACATGTCCCTGAGTAGGAGCATGATGTTACCCCCTCAGTCTAGGGGTAACTAAGGAGATCATATCTCAAGGACCACATGTAGCAGACAGGGAGTGCTAGGAGCCATATTGACTAGCATAGCCCTACAAGGCCCCTGTTATTCATTGATGCACCATCATACATCACCAACAACAGAGCATCATTCGTCACACCGGCTAGCCCCAGAGGACAACAAGTCTTGCTTCATGACGTAATAAGTCTAGTATCATGGTAAGAGTCACCCTAATAATTGAAGCATTTGAATATGTTACAAATAATTCTTTCTTTATTACAAAACACTTGCTTGGAAATTATACTCTTTGCCTTATTTAACTTTGGTGGGTGTCATTCCATCCTAGTAAGTTGGTCACCCTTGGGAATAGGATGCTACTGGGGGGTTCCTTGAAGAGTCATCGTACCATTCCCAATCATACTTATCACTTTCCATACTTCTTCCATTTCATCTCCTCATCTTTTGGGATTTTTGGGTGCACTGACCCAAGAAGGGATTGTACCTCATTTCATGGGAAGAATGAGCTGAAGGCCCAGAGGGAAATGTAGTTGGAAAAAGATAAAATCCAATAATAAACCTTCCATATGTTTTCCCAATAGGTCTTGAAAACAATGAAGTGTTTCTCCTAAATAATTTAAAGACCTGCAAAAGCAAACTCACATTATATAGATGTCCCACTTGTCGAGGAGGTGAATTTATGCAGTGTCCCTTTCTTTCCATTCATATGGCAATAGGTGTACCTAAGCTTCAAGTGACGTTGTGGTACTCTTTTCTTTCCATGCCTTATAGTACCCAATTTTTTTGGACTTTAATTAATTAAGGACAATAAATGGGCTTGGAAAAATGTTGCATCACAGACAAAGGGAAACACACCCTCTACAAAGGCACCCATAAATGAGACAATACAAACCCTTGTATGTCATAAACCCCATGCCCAAAAGTCTTAACCCACTCCACCTCATACTCACACATGGCTTAGATAGGTTTCCCTTGGGAAACACCTTTGACTTGAGGATTGATTGACCCAATAGGATGCCTCGACACCCCTCCCACACCTAAATTTGACAAATTGTATAAGGTCTTTGAGTATTTGTTTAGTTTGAAAAGGGGGGTTTGATGCACATGTTCGGGTGGTTTAATTATTAGATGTGGCTTACTTGGCATGATTATTGTGACTTATGGACCCTTGGAGGGTGTACCTATTTGTCTTTGTAGGACCTTGCCTGATGGACAAGTATTCATGAAGAGATGACTTGTTCAAACCTTCATGGGGCTTTGGAGCCCAAGGATGGATGCAGAGACCCCAGGTCTAGGGCAGGTTTGTGATCACCAGTTGCACCTTGAAGGAAGAGGAAGTTGCCTTTGGAGGCACTCTGGAAGAACTTCTCCCAAATGGACTTTATGCCTTTGGAGGCTTGGACGTCACCCTACTAGTCCATGACATCACTAGGGCTTAATGCCTTGATGGATGAAGTCTTGACGTTGACACCTGATACGTATGGGCAAGATCCATGGCCTTTGAAGGTCAAACGTTGCACCATTTCCAGCCTAACGTCCCACTTGGGGGCTCAACGTCACCCTAGAAGGGCATGACATCACCTTTAGGGTTTTATTTTGTGCCAAATGAATTAAATTTTGCAAAATTGAGTTATAAGGGAAAATTATTGAGGCCGGCCCTAGTTATATTTTGTATTGGCATTTTATGAGAAAGGTGATAAAAATACATCTTCCCATTTTCATTTTTTGACATAAATCTTTGTTGACGCTTGAATCCGTTAGGACCGAAATGACAGCCTCACGAGGATACAAATTCTCCTGCGTTTTTATAGAGGTGGTACTCCTCTATTCGAGATTTTTTTAAAATGTGGGATTTTCATAGAAGTCTATCGAAGGAAAGTAAAAAAATATATAAAAGAAAAACAAAAAATGTTTTTTTTATTATTATTTTCTTTTAAAAGAAAGTTTCCGAGAATGGACTAGGAAACACATACATTCATACATTTAACGCAAATAAACATAATTTCCTCACATCCATCATAGTAGGGATAAAGTTTTATGATCACTTAAAAAATTAAAAGAAAATGATCTGCATGCATAAGAGAAATTTGACAGAGTGATACATGGGCATCTCAAATGAAGATAACGATAGATCAACCTCAAATACTTTATATTCAAAAAAACTGGGTTACAAAGTACAATCGAGATTGTTCCCAAAATAACTCTCTTGGAATTTCTAAAAAATATATAGTTCAATACATATTCTTTGAAATTTAAATGTGTTTGTCATAATGACTGGGATTGGGGCTCCTGTGGACCATAAAGAAAATATGTATAAGAATGAACTTCATACAAAGAAGAAAGTGGGCGGTGAAAGACAACAAGACCTGGTAAGAAGAAAAAAGAAATTATCAGTCTTCGGTTAAACCTTTCTATTTAAAGAGGTGGAGTTACTGGATGAAGAGCTTGATAAAGATAGAAAGATGTGATCAATATGAACTTACTATAATGGTATCTCCTATTTGTCACTTGCTCGTTGCTGTCCTTTTATGGCATTTATCAATGGTTACATGAATCGTCTCAACCGTCCTTTTCCCTTCATTGGTAAGTTTTTCGACAACCTTTTTAAACCACTCCTCGATGTAGCTTCTCATTGGCGCCACTTTGATTTCATGCTAGATTTTTATATTGAAGAGCTCACCTTCCAAGTCCCTTAGATCAATAGAAATATTCCGCAAAGCTTATTCAATATCTTGATTTTTAATCAAATAGTCACCTAGCCAGTTTTCCACGTCATCTTCACTATACTCAAGAATGCCATAGAATTTTTCAAATGATAATCCTTTAAAGATCTCAACTTGTTCGTCAAATGCTTGCTTGGTTAAGAACAACGAGTTGAGTATCAATTTGGGGTATTGGACCTCATTGGTGCTCCCATCTAGGTCTATCTCAATCAGCTTTTTGAATAATTCTTCTCTTCTGGTTATGGCCTGGCTGCATTCTTGGACAATAATATTCAGGTTCTTAACCTTTTCCTTATAGCATGCATTGAGTTGTTTTATCTAGTTCGGAGAAGGGAGATCCTCTCTTATTCTCAACTCTATCATATTGGTAACTTTAAAACCAAAGGGTACAACCACATCGAGGTAAAAACCTTCCTCATTTTTCAAATCTACTTGTAAATATTCATGAAAAGTGTGTGCTCTCGTTCCAAAAGAGACCATGCTCTTTGGTATCTCCCAAGCCTCTATAATTAATTCCATTCTTTTCTTGATATTCTTCTCTACATATCCCTGGGATGATGTGAGAAGGCTTGTTGATCCTTTTAATTTTGCTGTAGGTGTGGTAGGCCCAATCATTGCTAAAGGACTAGCAAGTACTGGAAGAGGCGTTAAAGTTTCCTCCAATTCTTTGATTCGTTCCTCTAACCTGACATTCTCTGCTTCAAGGCCTCTAATAGAATTATCTAGAGCATCTCCAATCACTCAGTGAATTTGGGAAATTTTGGAAGGCCGCATGTTCTGTAGGTTAATCTTTGAACGAGATTTCCCCTTTTTTATTTTTTACATCTTTTTTCTCAATAATCAATTTTTTGGACTCACTGTAAAACAAAATGCTTTGAAATACAAAAGACTCTTCTTCATCAAATGTCTCTCTCTCAATTATTTCCATTTGAGGATTCTGGTGAGCAGTGTTCTCTAGTCGGTCGACATTGGGGAACACTTTTCGATGTCAATTTAGAGTTCTATATCCTCAAGAGAGAGGTCATGGATGTCGCTTTCACCTCGAGGTACCTCCTCTTCTTACACAATGTTTTTTCTTTTCTTCCTCAAGGGAATCTTGTGAGAACTTTCAATTTTTTCTGAAGGAGGGTTCTTATCTACCCCTCCGCCTGAAGATCTGTGGGTTACTTTCTTAATTTGGTGGGTCATTGGAACACTGCTCCGAGATGTTGTACGCTTTGGAGTGACAGTTGGGGATTGGGCACTTTTTTCGCTCGGACCTTTTCCTCTCTGCTTGTACGACTCACTGGTGTTGAGTATCGTTTCCAGGTCACTAGTGTCACGAGCAACAGTTCCCAAGACATTATCTCCATCTTCATTAGAATAGCATTAATGAAAGAATTGCTGAAACCAACAACCAATAGATGTTCTACAAAAATTTCGCTAGGGTTGAACCCTTTTACTCTTTCAACATATTTTAGATTGAGGCTGTGGAAGTGGGCTGAGAATTCATCAATCTTATTCATATTTCTGAATATGAAGTCCCCAACTTTCCAAGGAAGAGGTATGGATTTCTTTTTTCTCTTTTCATGGAAAAAATGCAACTAGTAGTTGTACTGCCTTGCTATTTCAGCAACAAACATTTTGTCAGATATGTGGCATGGAAGGAAGGAAGGAAGGATTTTACTTGTAACAAAAAATCCTTATAATGTTATAATTTTCCATTTGTTCTAGGGTCCCCTTCCTATCCAGGAACTTACTCGCCTAGTCAGACATCTGGGTAGTGTCCTTTAAAAACAACAAGCCTTTAAAAACTAAGACAAAATCATTAAAAACTTCATAAAAATGTTGGGAGGCCTTGTGCCTCCATAATGTTTGATACCAGAAGGTTACTGGGTCAAATTCACAGTTTACCTTCTTACACATAGATAATCTTAGGAACCGATAGCAATGCACTATCGTGAAAACCAAATAAGATGACATAAAGAATTTCTTCTCCTTCTTGTATTGTGACAATTGGGAAGAGATTTCAATGGAAATCAACTTACCCCAACAAATGATGGTATGTTCTTTGACCATAAAATATAAAATGTAAAGAATCATCCGAGAGATGTTGGCTATAGTTTCTTGTCCTGTTATCCTTGTGAAAATCCATGCAATTTCCTGAAAGGGATTTTTAAATGAGCCAGCCTTCAATCTCATGATGTCCTTGGGGATGACCACTGGGTTCTCTAGGAATTTAGGTAAGAGGTCCGATCCATTGTCATGCTTCTTTAATAACTCCTTACAATCTTCACTCTTGAAGGTGAGTGTTGGCTCGGGAAGTCTCAACATCTTACAGAATACCTAAGGTGATAGAGAGACAAGGGAATGGTCCCTCAACTAAATAATCCGTTGGATTGGAATATATCTCTCGACGCACCAGGTGACCAACTCCTTACAATTAAAGACTTCTGGGACACAATGTGCACGCGCATTTTCAGACGTCCAGATTACTTCCTTCTAGGTAGAAGGGGATGAGTAGTAAGAATATGCTCTGGACCATTGAAAACTTTGGTCCTCGCGCCTGAAAATATTCAATGTATCTCCACATAACTGTTGTCTAGTTGCTGCCATAAGTTGACGAGAACGTTTTCTTGCTCTATATTATGTTTAAAATGAACGCTGGAGGGGGATAATATAATCCTCCGTAAATCCTTCTTTAATGCGTTTTAATAGGATATCTTCTCGAGCCTTTCGCTTATTATTGACAATCCTTTCGAACCTGTATGGTAAGTTATTAACATTAAAAGCATGGTAAATGTGCATTGGGAAGGGTGCGAGGGTGGCGGGGACAGACGAGAGAAAAATATGATTTTAGATTTTTGTGAACCTGGGAACTCGAGAGTCCACGACGGTATAAGGTGCAAAATTGGCTAAGTATGGAATGATGTGGTGGTCAGACGGACTCGTCATAGGCGGAATGAGACTTGGAAGTTCAAGGAGTCTCGAGATCAAAATGTAGTTCACTGAATTTTTTTAGTGCAATGTGTATATCATCGAACATGGGAGCATGAGAGTTCGATCCCGCCAACCTAGGAACCCGCGATCATAAAATCGACTAAGTATGGAACAACACGACGATCGGTTGGACTCGTGATGTGAAGTTATAGATGGAGATGAGTAATCGTAAGTCCACTAACATGAGAACCCATCGTCTGAAAAATGTGACTAAGTGTAGAACTAGAAAGGGATAGTAGGAGGGAAAAAAGAAAAGGGAAAAACGAGTAAGTATAGAAGAGGGATAAGAAAGGGAAAACATAATTTGGGAAAATAGAAAAGGGGAGGCAAATTTCAGAAGTGGGAAATGACCTCAACAATAGGCTCCAACTGTGGGATGATAACCCCCTATGGGTTGTCAAGAATCCAGAATCTCTCGTGACCAGGTGCTTTTGCCCATTGGGCTATGGAGTCAAATTAAGAATATACAAATTAAAAATAAAATTATGTACAATGAGAATGAAAAAGTGCTAGGAGAAGAAACCTTTCAAATGTTGCTCATTGACAGGCAACATTAACCTTTTTCCTTTCATGTCTTGGAGCATATATGAGTTAAATTCCAATCTCTTTTCGATGACATAGGGTCCGATCCAGAGTGCTTCAAACTTTGTATGCATGGATGGATTCTCCTTGGATTTGTTCCAAAGCAATACCCGTTCTCTCTTTTGAAAGTTCTTCATAGTTGTGCTTTGATCAAAATATCTCTTGCCGCTCTGCCACCTCTGAGGCGTTCGATTCAGGGCATTGCTTCGTTCCTCTTCCAGCTTTAGCAGCTAATTGATTCTTTTATGGATAGGCAAAGTGTCTTCTATATCCTCAATATTAACCACATATATCAATGCATTAATCTCAAGGATAATCGACATTTTTTCCACTTTCCCGTAAACCAATAGATACAGAGACATCCCGGTGCTATCCTTCGAGGTACTCATGCTTGCCCATAATCCTTCTGTCAGATTCATATGCTAATTCCTCTGGTTGTTATCAACGATTTTCTTCAATATCTGCACATGTGTTTTGTTCGTGGATTCAACAAGGTCATTTCCTTGTGGATAATAATTCGATGATTGACCCATGATGATCCCATATTGTCGCAAAACTCCGTGAAATTTGACGCAATGAAGATTGAACCATTGTTTGTGATAAATTTATCAAGGACACCAAACCTCAAATAATATTGTCCTTGAGGAATCTAATCAATTCTTCGACATCAACCTTCTTTAGCTCCACCGCTTCTAGCCATTTCATGAAATAATTGGTAGCCGTCAGAATGTACATATTCCCCTTTTGGATTAATCATCCCAACAACACCAAGTCCCCACTGGGAAAATGGTTGTTCCACCACAATAGGCTGCAAAGGCATCAGAAATTTCTTCATTTTTCCTGAAAAACTGCTTACATGACAAACATCTCCTTATTGTGGCATACAAATACCTTAAGATTGACGGCCAGTAAAATCTCGCTCTGATTATTTTGTAGGCAGTTGCAGTAGGTGCAAAGTGTCCACTGCATATTCCCTCATGGAATTCTTTGATTAGTCATTGAGCTTGATTGTCATCGACGCATCTCAGTAGTATGCCATCGAAATTTCTTCTAAAAATTATGTTAGCAATCAACACGTATTGGTTCACCTTCATCTTGAGTGTCCTCCGCTCCTTGGGATTCATTGTAACAGGGAATTTCCCGAACCTTAAATAGAATATGATATCTCCGTAGCATTTTGAATCAACTAATGGTTCTCTGACTGAGATTGAAATCATCCCATCGTCCGAGTCCCCATTCACAATAAGCTTTCATAAACCTTGTGCTTTGATTGCCTTCAATGGTTTAATCTCGATATCATACTCTTCAATTTTCACTAACTAGTTATCCCATTTTCCTTCTCTCAACTGTTGATTCAAAAGCATCTTGACTGGTGACAAGGGAACATAAGCTATAACATGGGAGTTTAATATATATGTCTGAAAGTGTGCCACAACTTTTACAGGAGAAAAATCTTGTTTCTCAAGTTCTGAATACCTCAACTCATAGTCATGTAGGGTTTTGGTCATAAAACTTATCGGGATTTCTTCTTCGTTGCTATTTTTCTGAGTGAGGACGGATGCAACGACTGCCTCTGTAGAAAATGAATAGATAATAAAATCTCTTTGAAAGTATGAACTAATGGGGACGAGAGCAGTGGTGATTGCCCCTTTGATATTGTTGAACGCTTCTTGAGTATCTACTGTCCACTCAAATCTTTGCTTCTTTTTCAACAACAAATTGATAGTTTTTACGATGCTTGCGTAATCAGGGACAAATATTTGAATAAAATTGATTTTCCCAAAGAATGAATGGACTCCATTTTTAGATGTGGGGGGCTTGAGTTCAGTATTTGATTTGACTCTTTCCGGATCTATGTAAATCCCTTCCTTGCATACAATGTGTCCCAACAACTTGCCTTGAGTCACAACGAACAAGCATTTCTTTGCGTTCAGAGAAACATTGTATAATCTACATCTTTCAAAAACCTTTCTTAAATGATGGATGTGATCCTCTCTTTTATTTGAATGCACTGTCAAGTCATCTTGATAGTCTTCCATAAACTTTCCTATCAATCCACTGAACGCATGATCCATGACCCTTTGGAAAGTGGCTCCAACATTCTTCAAACTGGAGGGCATTCTAGCATATGCATATGTTTCCCATGCTGTGATAAATGTTGTCTTTGCTCTATCTTCCTCAACTATTAAAACTTGATTATATCCAGGGAAACCATCCAACATAGACATGCAATCCGATCGAGTAACTTGTTGTAGTAGAAACTCCATGTTGGGCAATGGAAAATTATCTTTTATGCTCGCTTTGTTAAGATCTCTGAAGTCAACACACATTCGGATTTCCCCGGTCTTCTTCCTGACAATCATTGGATTTGAAAGCCAGTCTGAATGTCTGATGGGATAGATTATCCCTACCTTCTTCAACTTCTCCAACTCAATTATTACCAGAGGTTTCAACTTGGGATTCATCATTCTTATTTTTTGTTTCACTGGTTTAGCTTCTTCCCTCAAAGGAATGATATGTTGGAATACTGTTTTATCATATGCCTTCAAATCATCATAGATCCAAGCGAACACATTAATATATTATTTGAATAGGGAAACATATTTATCAACCTCTTTGGGGGTGCAATCAACTCCCAAATTGACATATTTCGTGGACTAGTCCGTTCCAATATTGACTTTTCTTGTTTCTTGCACCTTTCGAACTGAAACTTCTTCAAGAAGATTCTTGGCTTGATTGTCTTTTGTAAACAAAGATTCAACTTGTATACAATCTTTTGGGATGACAATCGAGCTATCGTCTTCTTCATCATCATCATTTAACAAAAAATTCTCCAATTGTCCATCATTCTCAAATACTTGTAAGTACTCAATATTATCGCGCACAGATGGCCGAAAGGCTCTTTTTACCTGGAAAGGCGTTTTGCTTAGGACATCGTCTAGGTTTGATAATGAGGCCGCCAAGGCTAGTGAATCGACGTTGTGATTCTTGTCCCTTGGAATGAAAGTGATGTTGAAAGAGATGAAAATTTCCATCAGTTCATTAACTCTTTTGAAATACATCTTAAGTCTTTCCTTTTTGATTTTATACTTTTGGGTAACTTGATTGATGACCAACTATGAATCTCCAGTCATAATGAGATATTCTATTTTCATTCCTTGTGTGAGGATCATCCCCTGGATCAAAGCTTCATATTCTGCCTCATTATTCATGCATGGAAACTCTAGTATTATAGTGTGGGGATGCGTCATATTATTTGGGCTTATGAGAACAATTCCAACTCCGTTCCCATATTTAGAACAAGCTCCATCGAATGACATTCTCCAGTAGTCTTCAAACAAACATTCTGGGAATTCCAATTTTTGAAGTCATTCTAGAATTTCATTATGCTCCATGTCCAAGATAACATAGTTTCCAATCCCGACATCTATGTAATCTTCCATTAATTCATTATCCTTCTTCTTGAAGCAAAAGGGTTTTCTGGGTTCACGAGGTACTTTAATCATTTCTCCCTCCTTGCCTAGTAACATCATACAACTGTCATTGTTCATTATATATCCACCGATCATGTAGGTCCAATCTCTTCCCAGGGCAACCCCATATGTTGGAGGAGGTCTACCATGATAATATTAAAAACTGTGATGATATGAGGGGCTGCTATAATCCAGGCATAAAAATCCTTGATTCCTTCTTACGTCAACACTTTTATAGAATCGATTGCTTATATTATCTCACAAGTTTCATAATACTTAGTGTAACTCATGCCAAACACTTCCATAACCGCAAGTGGCACTAAATTATTTGTCGCACCGGTATCAATTAAACAATTATTTAATGCAATAGCATGGTTTTCAATTGAAATGTAGAAGGGTGGAATTTTACCTCTCAGCTTAGCAGTCGACGGGCTCTGGTTTTGTTTTGGAGTGGTCACAACAACTTTAGTTCTTTCTGATGGATCATCCAACGACTTCAAGATGTTCTGCCTCTGCTGAGGAATCTTTACCACATCCATAAAAGGCAGAGTTATCCTCAACTTAGTTAAGTCCTCCATGACATTCTATGTCATTTGAGTTGATCTTGACGCCATGTGTTGCCTTGTGGTTCCAACTGTCACTTTCTCATTCGACACTTTTTCATTTGCTTTTTCCTTTTCTTTTTCTTTGTCAGAGTCGCCTTTATTCTTTGGTCTATTTACAAACCCTCTTTTTTGGGTGACGTTTTATTGCGAGTTAGGATCATTGTCACCCTCTCCACATATATACATGGATGTCTCACATCTGTCCATTTGCACTGTCTTAGAGTTTTCATCAGGTAAGTAATAACCTTCTTTCTCGATCAATTGCTCATCATAGACATCATCCAAAACATCATCATTTGAAGTAGGTTGTCTGGGAACCCTTGGTCTCTATGGGTCGTCAGTATTCTCGAACCTGACTCTATTTTTGGGGGGAGGGTTCCTCCTTTGTTCGGGAATTGACATTCTTGGGTTTGGCATGTAATTATCTCCCCTTCTCAACATGGTTATTTTGTTCTGCATCTGTTTGATTGTTCTATTCATCTATGTTATCTCAATTGTTTTCTTTGTTTCCTGCGCCGCCACAGGATCAACTTTAATTCAGGTATGGTTCCTTTAAAAAGTCCTCCTCTCGTCGTTTGATTCTGAGCCACCCGAGGTTTAAATTCTTCATTGTTTCTCAAGCTGAAAGCTCCTTGATTATCCATATTCAATCCTCCCATCTGCCTTTGTACTCTTCCCAGTATAATGTCGGGGTCGATACCCATTTCAATCATAATTTATTCCATCTCAGTGGCCTTAGTCATTGCTTCCTCCAAAGTATCCATTTGGGATGTTTTGATGACATATTTTACATTCGGGGGCATTGCATTCTTATAAAAACCGAGAATGACCAAGTCATTTGGTCTTTTGTCTTCTAGGATTCTACTCAAGGTCTTATTGAACCTGAGATTAAAATCTCGTATCCTTTCATTCTTCCTCAACCCAATCTGGGTGAAGTCTGTGAGGAGGGTATGGTAAGCAATTAGGGGGGAAAACATAGTCAGGAACATAGCTTTGAGGTCATTAAACGAGTGAATGGATCTACTAGGAAACGTTGTATACCATTCATAAGCTCTTTCTGATAAAGTTTTCCAGAAACAAGCTCACCATGACATCATCATATTCAACTCGGTGAAAGTCACAAACTTCAAGAAATAAGTGTAGATGCCTCTTTGCATCGATTGTCCCATCTCAAGAAAATTCCTTTAAGGTACCCTTAGGGAGAACATGGAGCTCATGTTGTTCACCTATGAGACTAAGAGGGGAAGCTCTTACCCTCCTTCTATTTCCAAACCTTGAGATTCCTTGGTTTCTTGCGACATCTCTTTTGACTCTTTGTCTCTCCTCATTATGCTCGTTTTAGGGTCAGTTTGTC
This sequence comes from Picea engelmannii, assembly GCA_009831015.1. Lineage (NCBI taxonomy): Eukaryota > Viridiplantae > Streptophyta > Pinopsida > Pinales > Pinaceae > Picea > Picea engelmannii. The sequence continues at coordinate 85,566 of ML838161.1, read as the reverse complement.
TCTCGCTGCCATTTTTGAGGAGGTTTCAGGATTAGACTTTTCACTTCTAAGGACACAAAGTTGCTTACTTTTACTTTTGGTAATGGGTCCCTTCTATTCGTCCAACTTCAATCTTGATCTTGCTCTTGTGTTGCTCTAGACAATCTTTGGTTTCTTCTATCTTGTCTTTCTTCTCTCCTTTGTCTTCGAAGGATTTCTCTTTCTTCTTCTTGGACTAAGATATGCCAGGACCCTTCTAACTCCTCTCGAGTTTGGCCTGTTGATATTACCAGATTATACAACTGGTGCAAAATACTTCGTTTATTATTCAATCCAATTTCTAAATGGGGTTGATTAGCCTAGGGTAAAGTCATATATTCTTTCAAAAATGCTGGGCCAGGTTCCAATATTTTAGTTCATGTCACCAGTATGGTCGCCAAAAATGTTGATGCTTGAATCTGTTAGGACCGAAACGACAACCTCACGAGGATACAAATCCTCCTGCGTTTTTATAGAGGTGGTACTCCTCTGTTCGAGATTTTTTTTAAATGTGGGACTTTTATAGAAGTTCATTGAAGGAAAGTAAAAATATATATAAAAGAGAACGAAAAATGTTTTTTTTTTTAATTTTGTTTTAAAATAAAGTTCCAGAGAATGGACCAAGAAACACATACATTCATACATTTAAAGCAAATAAACAAAATTTCCTCACATCCATCATAGCGGGGATAAAGATTTATTATCACATAAAAAATTAAAAGAAAATGATTTGCATGCATAAGAGAAATTTGAGAGAGTGATACATGGGCATCTCAAATGAAGATGATGATAGATCAACCTCAAATACTTTATATTCATAAAAATTGGGTTACAAAGTATAGTCGAAAATGTTCCCAAAATATTTCTCTTGGAATTTCTAAAAAATATATAGTTCAATACATATTCTCTGAAATTAAAATGAGATTGTCATAATGATTGGGATTGGGGCTCCCGCGGACCATAAATAAAATATGTATAAGAATGAAGTTCGTAGAAAGAATAAAGTGGGTGGCGGAAGACAACAAGACCTGTTAAGAAGAAAAAGGAAATTATTAGTCTTCTGTCAAACCTTTCTATTTAAACAGGTGGAGTAACTAGATCAAGAGCTTGATAAAGACAAAAAGATGTGATCAATATGAACTTACTATGATGGTATCTCCTATTTGTCACTTACTCGCTGATGTCCTTTTATGGCTTACATCGATGGTTACAAGAATCATCTCAACCGTCCTTTTCCCTTCATCGATAAGTTTGTCGACAACCTTTTTAAACCACTCCTCGATGTACCTCCTCATTGGCACCATGTTGATTTCATGATGGATTTTTATATTGAAGAGCTTGCCTTCCAAGTCCCTTAGATCAATTTAAATATTCTGCAAAGCTTCTTCAATATCTTGATTTTTAATCGAATAGTTGCCTAACCAGTTTTCCACATCATCTTCACGATACTCAAGAATGCCATAGAATTTTTCAAATGATAATCCTTTAAAGATCTCAACTTGTTCATCAAATGCTTGCTTGGTTAAGAAAAACGATTTTAGTATCAATTTGGGGTCTTGGACCTCATTGGTGCTCCTAACTAGGTCTATTTCAGTCATCTTTTTGAATAATTCTTCTCTTCTCGTTATGGCCTGGCTGCATGCTTGGACAATAATATTAAGGTTCTTAACCTTTTCCTTCCAGCATGTGTTTAGTTGTTTTATCCGGTTCGGAGAAAGGAGACCCTCCTCTCTTCTTTTCAACTCTGTCATATTGGTAACTTTAAAACCAAAGGGTACAACCGCATCGAGGTAAAAACCTTCCTTGTTTTTCAAATTTGCCTGTAAATATTCATGAAAAGCGTGTGCTCTCGTTCCAAAAGAGACCATGCTCTTTGACATCTCCCAAGCCTATGTAATTAATTCCATTGTTTTCTTGATATTCTTCTCCACATAGCCCTGGGATGATGTGAGAAGGCTTGCCGATCCTTTTAATTTTGCTGCAGGTGTGGTAGCCTCGATCATTTCTAAAGGATTAGCAAGTACTGGAAGAGGCATTAAAGTTTCCTCCAATTCTTTGATTCATTCCTTTAACCTGACATTCTCTACATCAAGGCCTCCAATAGAATTTTCTAGAGCATCTCCAGTTTCTCGGTGAATTTGTGAAATTTGGAAAGGCCGCATGTTCCATAGGTTAATATCTGAACGATATTTCCCCTTTTTATTCTTTACATTTCTTTTCTCAATAATCAAATTTTTGGACTTGCTGTGAAAAAAAACGCTCTAAAATACAAAATAATCTTCTTCATCGAATGTCTTGTTCTCAATTATTTCCATCTGAGGATTCGGGTGAGCAGTGTTCTCTAGCTGGTCGACATTAGGGAACACTTTTTCGATGTCAATTTCAAGTTCCATATCCTCGAGGGAGAGGTCGTGGATGTCGCTTTCACCTCGAGGTCCCTCCTCCTCTTGCACAATGTTTTTTCTTTGCTTACTCAAGGGAAGCTTGTGAGAACTTTCAAGTTTGTCCGAAGGAGGGTTCTTATATCCTCCTCCACCTGAAGAACTGTGGGTTACTTTCTTAATTTAGTGGGCCTTTGGAATGCTGCTCTGAGATGTTGTACTCTTTGGAGTGATAGTCGGGGATTGGGCACTTTTCTCACTCAGACCTTTTCCTCTCTCCTTGTATGACTCATTGGTGCTGGGTATCGTTTCCAATTCACTAGTGTCACGAGCGGGAGTGCTAGAGACATTATCTTCATCTTCATTCAAAATAACATTAATGAAAGAATTGTTGACGCCAACAACCAATAGATGTTCTACAAAAAATCTGCTAGGGTTGAACCCTTTTACTCTTTCAACATATTTTAGATTGAGGCTCTGGAAGTGGCTTGTGAATTCATCAATCTTGTTCATATTTCTGAATATGAAGTCCCTAACTTTCCAAGGCAGAGGTATGAATTGTTTTTTTTTCTTTTCATGGAAAAAATGCAACCAGTAGTTGTACTGCCTTGCTATTTCAGGAACAAACATTTTGTCAGATATGTGGCACGAAAGGAAGGAAGGATTTTCCTTGGAACCAAAAATACTTATAACGTTATAATTCTACATTTGTTATAGTATCCCCTTCCTATCCAGGAACTTACTCACTTGGTCAGACATCCGGGAGTGTCCTTTCAAAACTGAGACAAAATCATTAAAAACTTCATAAAAATGTTGGGAGGCCTTGTGCCTCCATAATGTTTGATACCAGAAGGTTACTGGGTCGAATTCACAGTTTACCTTCTTACACATAGATAATCTCAGGAATTGACAGCAATGCGTTATCGCGAAAACTAAATAAGACGACATAAATAATTTCTTTTGCTTCTTGTATTGCGACAATTGGGAAGAGATTTCAATGGAAATCAACTTACCCCAATTGAAGATGGCCTGTTCTTTGACCGTAAAATATAGAATGTAAATAATCATACAAGAGATGTTGGCTATAGTTTCTTGTCCCGTTATCCTCGTGAAAATCCATGCAATTTCCCATAAGGGATTTTTAAATGAGCCAACCTGCAATCTTGTGATGTCCTCAGGTACGACCGCTGGGTTCTCTAGGAATTCAGGTAAGAGGTCCAATCCATTGTCATGCTTCTTTAAGAACTCCCTACAACCTTCACCCTTGAAGGTGAGCGTTGGCTCAGGAAGTCTCAACACCTTACAGAATACTTGAGGTGATAGAGAGACAGAGGAATGGTCCCGTAATTGAAGAATCCATTGGCTTGGAATATATCTCTCAGTGCACTAGCTGACCAAGTCCTTCCACTCAAAGACTTTCGAGACACAACCTGCGCGTGTAATTCTCGACGCCCAGATTACTTCCTTCTGGGCAGAAGGGGATGAGTAATAGGAATATGCTTTGGACCACTGAAATTTTTTGACCTCACACCCGAAAATATTTAATGTATCTCCAATGAACTATTGTCGAGTTGCTACCATAGGTTGACAAGAACATTCCCTTGCTCTAGATTATGTTTAAAATGAGCGTTGGAGGGGGATAATATAATCCTCCGTAAATCCTTCTTTAAAGCATTTTAATAGGAGATCTCCTCAAGCCTTTCGCTTATTAATGACAATCCTTTCGAAAATGTGTCTTAAGTTATTAGCATTAAAAGCATAGAAAATGTGCATTGGGAAGGGCACGAGGGTGGTGGGGACGGACATGACCAAAATATGATTTGAGATTTTTGTGAACCCGTGAGTCCACGATGGTATAAGGTGCGAAATTGGCTAAGTATAGAATGGCGCGGTGGTCGGACAGACTCATAGTAGGCGGAATGAGACTTGGAAGTTTGGGGAGTCCGAGGATAAAAATGTAGATCACATAACTTTTTTGGTGCAATGTGTATATCACGGAACATGGGAGCATGATAGTTCGATCCCGCCAACCCGGGAACCCGTGATTGTAAAATCGGATAAGTATGGAACAACACGGTGGTCGGTCAGACTCGCGATGTGAATTTATAGATGGAGATGAGAAATTGTAAGTCCGCCAACCTGGGAACCCACCATTTGAAAAATGTGAGTAAGTGTAGAACTAGAAAGGGATAGTAGGATGGAAAAAATAAAAGGGAAAAACGAGTAATTATAGAGGAGGGAAAATAAAGGGAAAAAAGAATTTGGGAAAATATAAAAGGGGAGGGAAATTTTGGAAGCGGGAAATAACCTCAACAACAGGCTCCAATTGTGGGATGATAACCCTCTATGGGTTGTCAAGAATCCATAATCTCTCGTGACTAGGTGCTTCCTCCCATTGGGCTATGAAGTCATATTAAGAATATACAAACTAAAAATAAAATTATGTACGATGAGAATGAAAAAGTGCTAGGAGAAGAAATCTTTCAAATGTTTCCCATTGACAGACAACATTAGCCTTTTTCCTTTCATGTCTTGGAGCGTATACGAGTTAAATCCCAATATTTGTTCGATGACATAGGGTCCGATCCACAATGCTTTGAACTTTGTATGCATGGATGGATTCTCCTTGGATTTGCTCCAAAGCAGTACTAGTTCTCCCTTCTGAAAGTTCTTCATAGTTGTGCTTTGATCAAAATATCTCTCGATGCTCTGCTACCTCTGAGAAGTTCGATTCAGGGCCTTGCTTCATTCCTCTTCCAGCTTCAACAACTGATTGATTATTTTATGGATAGGCGAAGGGTCTTCTGCATCCTCAGTATTAACCACAAAGATCAATGCATTAACCTCGAGTCTAATCAACATTTTTTCCTCTTTCCCATAAACCAATAGATACAAAGACATCCCAGTGTTATCCTTCGAGGTTATACTGATTTCCCATAATACTTCTATCAGCTTCAGATGTCGATTCCTTTGGTTTCTATGAACGATTTTCTTCAATATCTGCACAAGTGTTTTGTTCGTGGATTCAACAAGGCCATTTTCTTGTGGATAATAATTCGATGATTGACCCATGGTGGTCCCATATTTTCTGCAAAACTCCGTGAACTTTGACCCAATGAAGATCAAGCCATTGTTTGTGATAAATTTATCAGGGACACGAAACCTTGAAAAAATGTTGTCCTTGAGGAATCTAATCAATTCTTCGGCATCAACCTTCTTTAGTGCCACCGCTTCTGGCCATTTCATGAAATAATTGGTAGATGTCAGAATGTACATATGCCCCTTGCTATATTTCAGATGAATCGGCCCAGCAACATCAAGTCCCCACTTGGAAGATGGTTGTTCCACCACAATCGGCTGCAAAGGCATCGCAACTTTCTTCATTTTTCTTGAAAACTGCTGACATGACAAACATCTCTAAAGATTAACAGCCAGTAAAATCCCGCTCTGATTATTTTGTGGGCAATTGCAGTAGGTGCAAAGTGTCCACCGCATATTCCCTCATGGAATTCTTTGAAGATTCCTTGAGCTTGATTCTCATCGGCGCATCTCAGTAGTATGCCATCAAAATTTATTCTAAAAATTATGTCAGCAATCAACACGTATTCATTCACCTTCATCTTGAGTGTCCTTCGTTCCTTGGGATTGATTGTAATAGGGAATTTCCTGGACCTTAAATAGAATATGATATCTCCGTACCATTCTGAATCAACTAATGGTTCTCTGACTGAGATTGAAATCATCCCATCGACCGAGTCCCCATTCGCAATAAGCTTGCGTAAACCTTGTCCTTTGATTTCCTTCAAAGGTTTAATATTGATATCATACTCTTGAATTTTCGCTAACCAGTTAGCCCATTTCCCTTCTCTCAACTGTTGATTCAGAAGCATCTTGACTGGTGACGAGGGAACATAATATATAACATGGGAGTTTAATATATATGTATGAAAGTGTGCCACAACTTTTACAAGAGCCAAAGCCTATTTCTCGAGTTCTAAATACCTCAACTCATAGTCATGTAGGGTTTTGCTCATAAAACTTATCGGGAGTTCTTCTCCATTGCTATTTTTCTGAGTGAGGATAGACACAATGATTGCCTCTATAGAAAACGAATAGATAATAAAATCTCTATGAAAGTCTAGAAAAATGGGGACGAGAGCGATGGTGATTGCCACTTTGATATTGTTGAACACTTCCTGAGTATCTGTTGTCCACTCGAATCTCTGCTCCATTTTCAACAACAAATTAATAGGTTTTACGATGCTTGCGTAATCAGGGACAAATCTTCGAACAAAATTGATTTCTCTAAAGAATGACTGGACTCCCTTTTTAGACGTGGGGGGGGGGGTGATTTAATTAATTCCTTTAACTCTTTCTAGATCTATCTAAATCCCTTCCTTGCATACAATGTGGCCCAACAACATGCCTCGAGTCACAACGAATAAGCATTTATTTGGGTTCAGAGAAAAGTTGTAGAATCTACATCTTTCAAAAACCTTTCTTAAATGATGGATGTGATCCTCCCTTTTGTTTGAATGCACTGTCAAGTCATCTTGATAGTCTTCCATAAACTTTCTTATCAATTTGATGAACGCATGATCCATGGCCCTTTGGATAGTGGCTCCAGTGTTCTTCAAACCGAAGGGCATTCTAGCATATGCATATGTTTCCCATGGTGTGATAAATGTTGTCTTTCCTCTATCTTCCTTAGCTACTAAAACCTGATTATATCCAGAGAAACCATCCAACATAGACATGGAGGGCAATCCAGTAACTTGCTATAGAAGAAACTCCATGTTGGGCAATGGAAAATTATCTTTTATGCTTGCTTTGTTAAGATCTCTGAAGTCAATGCACATCCGAAATTCCCCAGTCATCTTCCTGACAATCACTAGATTTAAAAGCCACTATGAATGTCTGATGGGATAGATTATCCCTGCCTTCTTCAACTTCTCCAACTCAATTTTTACCAGAGATTTCAACTTGGGATTTGTCATTCTTATTTTTTGTTTTACTGGTTTAGATTCTTTCCTCAAAGGAATGATATGCTAGAATATCGTTTTATCATAAGCCTTCAAATCATCATAGGTCCAGGCGAACACATAAATATATTCTTTGAATAAGGCAACATATTTATCAACCTATTCGGGGGTGCGATCAACTCCCAAATTGACATATTTTGGGGATTGGTCCGTTCCAATATTGACTTTTCTTGTTTCTTGCACCTTTCAAACTAAAACTTCTTCGAGAAGATTCTTGGCATGATCGTCTTTTGTAAACAAAGATCCAACTTATATGCATTATTTCAGGACAACAATCGAGCTATTGTCTTCTTCATCATCATCATTTAGCAAAAAATTCTCCAATTGTTCATCATTCTCAAATACTTGTAAGTACTTAATATTATTGGGCATGGATGGATGAAAGGCTCTTTCTACCTGGAAATCCGTTTTTCATAGGACATCGTCTAGGTTTTATAATGAGGCTGCCAATGCTAGTAAATTGGCCCTGTGATTCCTGTCCCTTGGAATGAAAGCGATGTTGAAAGAGCTGAACGATTCCATCAATTCATTAACTCTTTTGAAATACATCTTAAGTCTTTCGTTTTTGATTTTGTAATTTTGGGTAACCTGATTGATGACCAATTCTGAATCTCCAGTCACAATGAGATGTTCTATTTTCATTCCTTGTGCGAGGATCATCCCTTGGATCAAAGCTTCGTATTCTGCCTTATTATTCATGCATGGAAACTCCAGTCTTACAGTGCGGGGATGCATCGTCTTATCTGGGCTGATGAGAACAATTCCAACTCTATTCCCATATTTAGAAAAGGCTCCATCGAATGAAATTCTCCAGTAGCCTTCCAAGTCTTGAACTCGTTCTAGGATTTCCTTGTGCTCCATGTCCAAGGTAGCATAGTTTCCAATTCTGACATCTATGTGATCTTCCATTAATTCTTTGTCCTTCTTCTTAAACGAAAAGGGTTTTCTAGGTTCACGAGGTACTTTAATCATTGCTCCCTCCTTGCCTAGTAACATCATTGAACTGCCGTCGTTCATTATATATCCACCGATCATGGAGGTCCAATCTCTTCCCAACACAACCCCATATGCTGGAGGTAGGTCTACCAGGATAATATTAAAATCTGTGATGATATGGGGGGATGCTGTAATCCAGGCATAAAAATCCTTGATTTCTTCGTACACCGACACTTTTATAGAATCGATTGCATATATGCTCTCACCAGTTTCATAATAATTAGTGCAACTCATGCCCAATGATTCCATGAGCGCAAGTGGCATTATATTATTTGTCGCACCAGTATCAACTAAACAGTGATGTAATGCAACATCATGGTTTTCAATTGAAATGTAGAAGGGTGAAATTTTACCTCTCAGCTTAGCAATCGACAAGATCTGGTTATGTTTTGGAGTGGTAACAACAACTTCAGTTCTTTCTGATGGATCATCCAACAACTTCAAGATGTTCTGCCTCTACTAAGGAATATTTACCACTTTCGTAAAAGGCAGATTTATCCTCAACTTACTTAAGTCCTCCACGACATTATATGTCATTTGATTTGAGCTTGACGCCATGTGTTGCCTTGTGGTTCCAACTGTCACTTTCTCATTTGACTCTTTTTCATTTGCCTTTTCCTTTTCCTTTTCTTTTTCTTTTTCTTTGTCAGAGTCACCTTTATTCTTTGGTCTATTTACAAACCTTCTTATCTGTGCGACATTTTCTTGCGAGTTAGGATCATTGTTGCCCACTCCACATATATACATGGACATCTCACATCCATCCATTTGCATTGTTTCAAAGCTTTCATCAGTTAAGTAATAACCTCCTTTCCCGATCAATTTCTGGTCATAGACATCATCCAAAACATCTGCGTTTGGAGTAGGTTGTTTGGGAACCCTTGGTCTCTATGGGTTGTCAGTATTCTCGAATGGGGGAGGGTTCCTCCTTTGTCCGAGAATCAACATTCTTGGGTTTGGCATGTAATTATTGTTGGGTATGTGTTATATTCTTTGCATGTGTGTGTGTGTGGGCGCGTCAGATACGACAATTGCGTTTGACGATCCCTTCACCTAGAGTTTTTCCGTGTGCGCTGGGCGCTTTCCTAGGGGGGTCCCCGGGGGGGGCAGGTATGCCCCCCCCTGGTTACGCACAACATTCGGCAACGGGCCCAATTTTTTTTTTTGGGTGGTTTTTTGCTATTTTTAGCGGATTTGTAAATTAATCCCGGATTAAGGGGTTAGGGTTTTGGTATCTACAGAATACCTAAAAAACATTGTATATATTGTATGGCGAATGGTGAAATTCAAGATAATGAAAATAAGAAAGGTTTTCTCAGTTGAGGGTTTCCAGTATAAAATCTTTGTGTACTTTGTGTATGAGTCATTGATTAATTTCTGTATTGCTTAAGAATCTATATGCATTTCTTTACTTCGCAGGTTTAAAACTTACAATTATCTCCCCTTCTTAGCCTAGTTATTTCATTCTACATTTGTTTGATGGTTCTATTCATATGTGCAATCTCAATTCTTTGCTTTGTTTCCTGCGCCGCCACAGGATCAACGTTTACGTCACGTATGGTTCCTTTAAAAAAGCCTCCTCTTGCCATTTGATTCTGAGCTGTCCGAGGTTTAAATTCTTCATTCTTTCTCGAGATGGAAGCTCCTTGATTATCCATATTCAATTCTCCCATCTGCCTTTGTACTCTTCCCAATACAATGTCGGGCTTGACACCCGTTTCAATCATAATTTCTTCCATCTCAGTGGCCTTAGTCAATTCTTCCTCCAAAGTATCCATTTGGGATGTTCTGATGGCATATTTTACATTCAGGGGCATTCCATTCTTATAACAACTGAGAATGACTGGGTCATTTGGTCTTTTGTCTTTTGGGATTCTACTCAAGGTCTCATTGAACCTGAGATTAAAATCTTGCATCCTTTTGTTCTTCCTCAACCCAATTTGGGTGAAGTCTGTGAGGAGGGTATGGTAGGAAATTGGGAAGGGAAACATAGTTAGGAACATAGCTTCGAGGTCGTTAAATGAGCAAATGGATCTAGTCAGCAAAGTTGTATACCATTCATAAACTCTTTCTGATAAAGTTTGCAGAAGCAACCTCACCATGACATCATCATATTCAACTCGGTGAAAGTCACAAACATCAAGAAATAAGTGCATATGCCTCTTTGCATTGATTGTCCCATCTCAAGAAAATTTCTTTAAGGTGTCCTTACAGAGAACATGGAGCTCATGTTGTTCATCTATGAGATTAAGAGGGGAATCTCTTACCCTCCTTATATTTCCAAACCCCGGGATTCCTTGGTTTCTTGCGACATCTCTTTCACCTCCTTGTCTCTCCTCATGATGCTCGTTTCAGGGCTATTCGTCTCTCGCTACCATTTTTGAGGAGGTTTCGGGATCCAACTTTTCACTTCTAAGGACAAAGAGTTGCTTACTTTTACTTCTGGTAATGGGTCCCTTCTATTCATCCAGCTTAAATCTTGACCTTTTTCTTGTGCTGCTCTAGCCAATCTTTGGTTTCTTCGATCTTGTCATTCTTATCTCCATTGTCTTCAAAGGATTTATGTTTCTTCTCCTTGGACTAATATCTGCCAGAACCCTTCTAAATACTCTCGAGTATGGGATATTGATATTACCATATTATACAACTAGTGCAAAATGCTTCGTTGATTATTCAATCCAATTTCTAAATGGGTCTGATTACCCTGGGGTAAAGACATATATTCTTTCAAAAACGCTGAGCCAGGTTCCAAATTTTCAGTTCATGTCCCCAGTATGGTCACCAAAAATATTGACGCTTGAATCCGTTAGGACTGAAATGACAACCTCATGAGGATAAATATCCTGCTGCATTTATATAGAGGTGGTACTCCTCTGTTCGAGATTTTTTTTAAATGTGGGACTTTTATAGAAGTCCGTCAAAGGAAAGTAAAAATATATATAAAAGAAAAACAATTTTTTTTCTTTCTTTCTTTTAAAAGAAAGTTACTGAGAATGGACCAAGAAACACATACATTCATACATTTAAAGCAAAGAAATAGATTTTCCTCACATCTATCATAGTAGGGCTAAAGATTTTTGATCACATAAAAAATTAAAAGAAAATGATCTGCATGTATAAGAGAACTTTGATAGAGTGATACATGGGAAAATCAAATGAAGATAACAATATATCAACCTCAAATACTTTATATTCAGAAAAAATGCGTTACAAAGTACAGTTGAGATTGTTCCCAAAATAGCTCTCTTGGAATTTCTAAAAAATATATAGTTCAATACATATTCTCTGAAATTAAAATGTGTTTGTCATAATGATTGGGATTGAGGCTCCTGCGGACCATAACACAAATATGTATAATAATGAAGTTTGTAGAAAGAAGAAAGTGGGCGGCGGAAGACAACAAGACCCGGTAAGAAGAAAAAGGAAATTATCAGTCTTCGGTTAAGCCTTTCTATTTAAAGAGGTGGAGTAACTGGATGAAGAGCTTGATAAAGGAAGAAAGATGTGATCAATATGAAATTACTATGATGGTACCTCCTATTTGTCACTTGATCGCTAATGTCCTTTTATGGCTTTCATCGACGGTTACGGGAATCGTCTTAACCATCCTTTGCCCTTCATCGATAAGTTTGTCAACAACCTTTTTAAACCACTCCTCGATGTAGCTCCTCATTGGCGCAATGTTGATTTCATGCCGGATTTTTATATTGAAGAGCTCGCCTTCCAAGTCCCTTAGGTCAATAGAAATATTCCGTGAAGCTTCTTCAATATCTTGATTTTTAATCGAATAATTGCTTAACCAGTTTTCCACGTCATCTTCACTCTACTCAAGAATGCCATTGAAATTTTCAAATGATAATCCTTTAAAGATATCAACTTGTTCATCAAATGCTTGCTTGGTTAAGAACAATGAGTTGAGTATCAATTTGGGGTCTTGGACCTCATTGGTGCTCCCAACTAGGGCTATCTTAGTCAACTTTTTGAATAATTCTTCTCTTCTGGTTATGGCCTGGCTTGATCTAGAATATATTTGTAGAATGAAATGAATAGAGATTATTATGAAAAGATTCTTAACACAGAATAATAGATATACATTAAAATTGGTTTCTATTCAATAAGGAAATAAGTTGAAACTGTAAAATGCAGCAGAAACAAGCTTGCTAGAATGGTGGCGGCTTATCTTTGAGAAGAGATGTGACGGCTGTGCTCATTAGCAAGAAGATGATTATAATGAGACTCTGAAGGCCTTTTTACAATAAACATGAATGTCAAAAACCCTAGACATCCAAAAAACCTAACCCTAGGAGATGAAGCGCCAAAATTCATGTGGGCCCCGTTTGGGTAAGTTAGTACATCAACTTCCCGAGGTCGTAACTTTTGCATACGATCTCTGTTTTAGGTGCACGATATCCCGTTGGAAAGGTATATAAGAGGACTACACATTTTGATGCTTTCTATAAAATATCATTCTAGCTTTGGCGAACCCTAAAAAATGTTGTTTAGGGCCTCAAAATGGCCCCGCAAGTCAGGGACCCAAAAACTAGGGAAAAAACTTCCAAACTGGAAAATTGCCAAAATGAGCCAGTTGGAATAGGTGGAAGGACACCGACATCCATATGGATCAATCCTCCCCCCTTAGGAAGCAATGGTATCCATTGCATTGAGTTCCCCCATCAGCTTAGGAAATTTCTGTTGAATTTGGACCCGGGTGAGCCAATTTCCTTGGTGGAGGAGTTGCCCTGCTTTGACAACTCGATAAAGTTGGATGCTTTGCTCATGAGTGCCCTTGATTTGTTTGTCCACAATATGATCACTCTATGCATGTTGTATGCAGTCAGGGTTGAGATCTGTTGGTTTCAGTTGTTCTGCTATCTTTGAGGTGTCCAATAATGGTGGGAAATACGGTCGAAGGATATCCACGTTGAACACTGGGTGCAAGCCAAGGAAAGGACGAATGTTGAGCTTGAAAGCATTATCACCCACAACCTTGGTGATGGTGTATGAACCATAATGAAGTTTGCAAAGATTTCGTTGGGGTCCTCCAAGGTGCTCTTTCTATAAGTGCAACCAAACTTTGTCACCCATCTGAAACTTATGTGGCACCCGATGTTGATCATGGTGTTGCTTGTACTTGTCATTAGACTTCTGTAGGATATCATGAACCTGTTGGCGGATGTGCTGGATCTGCTCAATGAACCAGGTGGCTTTGTCAACTTCAGTTTGAGCATGAGATGAGTCGACCGAGGTGACCACAAGGGGTAGTGAAACATCTATGGGACACAATGGTTGGAATCCCAACCCCACTTGAAAGGGGCTGTGGCCGGTTGAGCTATGAAAGCCTCATTTATAGCTATGATGAACATACATGTGACTCTCATCCCATGTGTGAAGGTTCTTGGAATTATACATGCACATGATATGCATGATCATTTGATTTACGACCTCATTTTGGCCATCTGTCTGGGGGTGGAAGGCCGTGGATTTGGTTAGCTTGGTGTCCAGCAGTGACCAGAGGCTAGACCAGAATGTGATGAGAAATAGACTGTCTTGATCTGAGACAATGGTTTATGGGATTCCAAAATGTACCCAGACTCATTCAAAGAAGAGCTTGGCAGTGGCCTTTGCTGTGATGCTCTTCTCGTAGGGGGCTAGAATCGCCATTTTAGAAAAGCAATCCACAACCACAAAAACACAGTCATTGCCTCACTTTGTGGATGGGAGGCCCGACATGTATTCCATTGAGATGGATTCCCATGGCCTGTCAAGAGTATGCAGAGGGGTGTACATGCCCTGTTTCTTAGTGTCCGACTTGGCAATTGTGCAGATAGTGCAGGACCTGATATACTTGCTGACCTTCGGTCGAAGTTTAAGCCAATGGAAATGTTTTTGCAGCATTGCCACTGTCTTTTCGATACCGAAGTGTCCTGCCACCCGAATATAGTGGGCTTCCCTGATTAGCTTCGCTCGCTCGCTTGATGAAACAGAGATATCGCCCAGACGACACAGTAGTCCATCCTGAAAATGGAAATTAGCGACAACTGCATTTGCACCCAACATTTCGTAGGTGGTGGCGAAGACCGGGTTGGTCTCATAGAGTTGAGGCCATCGAGAGGTCTCATGGCCACAGGAGTCTAGCACCGTGGTGAGTGTCGCGACTCGCAATCTACTATGGCAATTAACAACACAATTGGTGCTTCCCGTTTTATTCTTGATGTTGAGGTGGAATTGCTGCAAGCACATGGACCACTTCTAATGGAGGTCATTATACAATTTTCCTTGTGTCTGCATGAACTGCAGTGGCTTATGATCAGTGTGGATGACTGTCTCCTTCCCAAGAATGTAATGTCTCCACTGGTGGCAGGGCTGAATAATGGAGTATATTTCTTTGTCGTAAGTAGGGTACTTATGAACATCATCTGATAGTGTCTCACTATGATAGGCCACGGGTGGCTGTGCTAAGTGAGAACGATGACCACAACATAGTCTGAAGCATCTGTCTTGATCTCAAAGGGCTTCTACAGGTTTGGTAGTGAAAGTACTGGGGATGAGCACAAGCGCTGCTTCAAATCATCGAACGCTTATTGTTGGGACTGACCCCATACAAATTTTTCCTTACCACCACCCCTGATTACTTGGCTGAGGGCCCATGCAATATGGGAGAATCACAACACGAACCTGTGGTAGAAATTTGCAAGGCCCAAGAAGCTCCGAGGCTTAGTGAGTGTGGTTGGGGCTGACCAGTCATGGATGACTTGGATTTTGGCTGGATCCATATGTACACCATGCTGATAAATGATGTACTCTAGGTAATGAACTCTGTCCATGCCGAAGGAGCATTTTTCCAAGTTGGCGTAGAGATTTTGCTTCCGCAGGGTGTGCAAAACTCGTTGAATATGCTGCAATTGTTCTGCCCAAGTCTTTCTATAAATTAGGATGCAATCCATATACACCACTGCAAAAGTATTGGTGAATGGTCACATGATATCATACATCATCCTCATGAAAGTGGCTGGAGCATTTGTTAAACCAAAGGGCATGACCAACCATTCAAAAAGACCTTCCTTTGACTTGAAGGCGGTCTTCCATTCACCTATCTTTTCTATCGGGACTTGGTGGTAGTTAGAATTCAGATCAATCTTACTGAAATATTTGACCCCCATGAGATGATCGAGGAAGTCATCGATTCAGGGAAACAAGTACCGGTTTCTGACTGTGATTTTATTCAAAGCCTGGTAATCAATGCAAAGTCACCAGGTTCCATCTTTCTTCTATATGAGCACGATTGGGATCCCACAAGGTGATGAGATGGGACAGATGTACCCCTTGTGGAGTAGTAGCTACCAATGACTGCTTTGAGCGATAATCAACAGTGTTATGCCAAGGGCTCTTATGGAAGTCGCACCACTTCCTGGTATCTTTCTTTGTCTTTCCAATGCCCTTATTTTCTTACGGCCTTGACTAGTTTTCCTGAGGCCATCCTTATTTGCTCTATCCTTTGTTCTGCAGGTTGGGGCCACCCTTTCCTGGATTTTGCTGTGAGGGGTTCCTAGAAAATTTCCGCGTCTTTTGTTTGAGCTTCTGCTCGATTTTGATGACATATTGGTAGGCCGCGCCCAAGGATGAGATGTCTAGAAACTCCATTTCGTCCTGGATGTATCTATGTAGACCGTTGCGATACTTGAGCACCATATGTCGCTCAGAATATTTGATACCTAGCTTGGTGCGCAAGGTATGGAGGATATTTGTGAACTCGCGCACCGCTTGGTCTCTTTCCTGCCGCAACGTGGTCCATTTTGTGTACAGGTCATCATAACTTCCAACAAGATAGTATTGTTCCTTAATAGCATCCCTGAAGGACTCCCAGGTGTCTGTGATTGAAAATAATGAGGGTTCCTCTGTTTCCTTTTGCTCACAGAAAGTTTCCCACCAATATTTGACATGGGGGACGACTTTGAGGAGCGCAAAAGTAATCTTTTCTCTATTAGAGAAGTTATGGACAAAGAAATACCCTTCTAGCAGATTCAACAATTTGTCTATCGCATCTACATCTATCTGACCTTCAAATATAGGAATATTGAAGTTGATTTGTACCTTGAAGAGGGTGGTGCCTTCGTTTGAGGAAGATGCGTCATCTGTTGGTAGCCATTGAAGGATTTGCGCAAAACTATCCATCATCTCGTTCCTCTATTGCATGAGGGTTTCCTCGAGCAACATTTTGAAGGGATCTCATCTCCCGTTGTCTTTCTTTTTTTCTACCATGAGTGGTTGTTTGGGCATGCGAGAGCTTTTTTCCTCAAGAGACACAATATTGAGACCCAATTCTTTGTACCCTAACCTTGTTGGGGACATGCATTAAGAATGACAAGGGGTAGACCGATCTGATACCACTGATCTAGAATGGATTCATGAACCAAAATGGGTCGAGGAAGGCCTAAAGATCAAAGTGCTCAGATTCAATTCAAAACATATGTGTGCGTAGGCCTCGTCGTTACGAACCCAATGAAACTTGAATAGGATGCAACAGACACCGTATGCGAAATATATTGAGGTCTATTTGTTTTTCCAAACATGCACAATTTTTGCTGACTGTACAGTTCGTACAGTCCTGACGTGGCACTGAGTTGGCATGCTGACATGGAAAGGTGCTGACGTGGGCAGGTGAAAGTGTGGTTGAATGATTGTTTGACATGTGGCATATTTTGGGCGAAAGTAATGGTGCCACGTGGCCTAGTCATGGGCTGCCATGTGGCACCCCTTCATTGGTTTGTTGGTTATGGAAAAAAGTTTATGTGACTCCACAGGAGTTGAACCCGTGACCTCTGGTCCAGGTGAGCGTTTTAGCAGGGCCAGGCTACCAGCCCGCCCACATTAGTCCTTGTAATATAAGGTTCAAACCTTATATTTAAGTTGCAATGTGTAATTCGTCGGTGGAGAATAGGGCTGGGGCCTAGCCCCAGCCCCTAACGCAACTCACATACGAACGCTAACATGTGACCCAGACCTATGCTTTCAAACTTTCATGCGGATATGTGGGGATAACACCCAGTCAGACGGGCTAGCTCACCGACCAAGTCACATGAATAGTGAGCTATGACTAGGGGCCAAACAACCATAAGGGTGCATGGAGCATAAGAGCATGACCACATGGCCAAGCACATACAACCAGGAGCCTATGTCGGAGGTACCCAACATGCTAGCACTAGCCCAGGGCCACATGGAGGGAACCCATATGACTAGGAGCTCGGATTTTGGGGGATGTGCCCTATATTTTCCAATTAGTGGGTTTTTAAACTTTATTATATGATTTTTAGTTATTTTTCAACCAGGTTTGAGAGATTTTGAAGATTATTGGAAAATCTAGAGCCCTTTTTGAGGCTAGATCTTGGGGGGAAGTTGGGATTTTGTTGCCAACTTCAATACTGTATAAACCATAGGTTATTGGTAGCTTGAGGGAGGTTGAGAACAGGTAAATGCTGCAGAATTGTAAATCCAAAGCCATTTTTATGCAGGGAAGCCATTGAGGAGAGTAACTTTGTAGGCCATTTCTGGGAGCTTCGTTCATCCATTTTCAATGTCGTCAGTTTTGTCAGGTTCTTGAGGTCTAGCAGAACATATCCAGATTAGTTTGTAATCCATTTGGAACTTTTATTATGCAATTTTGAAGCTTTGAAGAGAAATAAGAAAGCCTCACCCACTAAGACAAAGGCTTGAAGATGTAGGCAATATTGTTGAACTCGGTTATCAACTTTTGCTGTTATGGATTACTAATTATTGTGCTTATTTATAGATCTATATATTTTGTATGGCTGCCGTGTTACATCATTAATTATTCATCTTTCATGAATTTCCTTTATTGGTTAATGAACTCATGTTTAAAAAAAAAACTCAACCATAGTCTTTAAAATATATTTTCGGATCAAGTGGTATCAGAGCTAGTTGACGGTTGGTTTTTGAGTTTGCATGATTACCAATGAAAAGTTGAATCGTGGTGAAGGTGATCTTGTTGAAGAAAATCCCGATATTGGATCGAGAAAGAGAACTTCTCAAAGTGAGAAGATAGCATCAAAAGAGGGACTTTCTCGTGAGGAGAAAGAGTTTCGAAAGAATTTCTTCGCCATGTCGGAGATGGTGAAGCTTCTATATGATGATTACTTGGATAAGACGAGACTGATTCTAGGTGAATCTTCAAAAGTCAAAAGTGAAGAAGCAGAGTATTCTCCTAAAACTCCTCCTTCACCTCCTTCTTCTCCATCAACTTCTTCTTCTTCAAGTACAAGTTCCAAATCCACTGCAAGAAAACATTCCCATAAACATAAAAATGATATTCCTTTACATACTTGATGTGAAATTTTAATTACCTATGTATGATGGTGAATTCAAGGAAGAGAGGCTTGATAACTAGGATAGATAGATGGAGGTTTATTCCAGTGTACAACAAATCAAATATGAGGCCACTCAAATCAAATTAGCATCGCTTCGACTTGCAGGCACAACACTCAACTGGTGGCAAAGCAAGTTGCAAAATGGCATGCAACAAGTGGGTAATGTATTTCCATGATGGAAAGTTTTTGTTTCTGCACTTAGAAAGCAATTTTATCCTTTGGGTTATAAAGAGAAGGCTTTAATTGAATGGCAAGGTCTTAAACTAAGAAAGGGACAATCAATGCAGGAACACACAAATGTATTTCTTAAGATGGTATTAATGTTAGACATTCTATTACATACCTAAGAAACTATTATGAAGCATATAGGAGGTTTACCTGTTCAAGCAATGTACATTGAAGTAGGGAAAACAAGATTTGGTTGATCAGGAGAATCGTCTTCAAGAAAAGAGGACAAAAAGAAGTGGAATGGAAAGAAGGCAAATTCAATGACAAGAAGGGAAGAGAAGCTCTCTTGCAAGCATTGCAATAAAGAAGGGCATGATGAGGACCATTGCTAACAATTGCATCCCGAGAAGAGACCAAAGTGGTTCAACGAGAGGAAAGGGAGGCAAACAATTGCAACAACATCACGACCAACATATTTGGGATCATATTTGGGTGATGAATCAAAAGTCACATCGGTTGATTTGACAGGTAAAATTGTTGATGGATTTGATTCTAGAAGTAAGTTGTTTCACATAAGGGTCATTATGAGACATACTAGGATTGACACATTGATAGATAGTGGATCTCAATCTAACTTGATTTCAGAGGAAGTGGTTAAACAATTGGGATTAAACACTCAAATGCATCATAAGCCTTACTCATTTAAATGGATAAGCAATAATCATAAATTGCACATAACAAAGAAATGCACATTAAAGTTTGAAATTTCTTCTAAGTTTGTGGATGAGGTAACGTGTGATGTGGTGCCACTCAATAAATGTGGAATGGTCTTAGGCAATCCTTATTTGTATGATCGCAAAACAATCTTCTAGATGGAACATAATCAATATCACTTAATCAAAGCAGGCAAAGAATATGTTGTACATGCTCATCACTTAAAAGCAAAACAATCTCTTCAAACAATGGAACAATTAAGGAAGGA
>ML838161.1:20815-65497 GCA_009831015.1 Picea engelmannii | reverse complement strand
CTTATCAATTTGATGAACGCATGATCCATGGCCCTTTGGATAGTGGCTCCAGTGTTCTTCAAACCGAAGGGCATTCTAGCATATGCATATGTTTCCCATGGTGTGATAAATGTTGTCTTTCCTCTATCTTCCTTAGCTACTAAAACCTGATTATATCCAGAGAAACCATCCAACATAGACATGGAGGGCAATCCAGTAACTTGCTATAGAAGAAACTCCATGTTGGGCAATGGAAAATTATCTTTTATGCTTGCTTTGTTAAGATCTCTGAAGTCAATGCACATCCGAAATTCCCCAGTCATCTTCCTGACAATCACTAGATTTAAAAGCCACTATGAATGTCTGATGGGATAGATTATCCCTGCCTTCTTCAACTTCTCCAACTCAATTTTTACCAGAGATTTCAACTTGGGATTTGTCATTCTTATTTTTTGTTTTACTGGTTTAGATTCTTTCCTCAAAGGAATGATATGCTAGAATATCGTTTTATCATAAGCCTTCAAATCATCATAGGTCCAGGCGAACACATAAATATATTCTTTGAATAAGGCAACATATTTATCAACCTATTCGGGGGTGCGATCAACTCCCAAATTGACATATTTTGGGGATTGGTCCGTTCCAATATTGACTTTTCTTGTTTCTTGCACCTTTCAAACTAAAACTTCTTCGAGAAGATTCTTGGCATGATCGTCTTTTGTAAACAAAGATCCAACTTATATGCATTATTTCAGGACAACAATCGAGCTATTGTCTTCTTCATCATCATCATTTAGCAAAAAATTCTCCAATTGTTCATCATTCTCAAATACTTGTAAGTACTTAATATTATTGGGCATGGATGGATGAAAGGCTCTTTCTACCTGGAAATCCGTTTTTCATAGGACATCGTCTAGGTTTTATAATGAGGCTGCCAATGCTAGTAAATTGGCCCTGTGATTCCTGTCCCTTGGAATGAAAGCGATGTTGAAAGAGCTGAACGATTCCATCAATTCATTAACTCTTTTGAAATACATCTTAAGTCTTTCGTTTTTGATTTTGTAATTTTGGGTAACCTGATTGATGACCAATTCTGAATCTCCAGTCACAATGAGATGTTCTATTTTCATTCCTTGTGCGAGGATCATCCCTTGGATCAAAGCTTCGTATTCTGCCTTATTATTCATGCATGGAAACTCCAGTCTTACAGTGCGGGGATGCATCGTCTTATCTGGGCTGATGAGAACAATTCCAACTCTATTCCCATATTTAGAAAAGGCTCCATCGAATGAAATTCTCCAGTAGCCTTCCAAGTCTTGAACTCGTTCTAGGATTTCCTTGTGCTCCATGTCCAAGGTAGCATAGTTTCCAATTCTGACATCTATGTGATCTTCCATTAATTCTTTGTCCTTCTTCTTAAACGAAAAGGGTTTTCTAGGTTCACGAGGTACTTTAATCATTGCTCCCTCCTTGCCTAGTAACATCATTGAACTGCCGTCGTTCATTATATATCCACCGATCATGGAGGTCCAATCTCTTCCCAACACAACCCCATATGCTGGAGGTAGGTCTACCAGGATAATATTAAAATCTGTGATGATATGGGGGGATGCTGTAATCCAGGCATAAAAATCCTTGATTTCTTCGTACACCGACACTTTTATAGAATCGATTGCATATATGCTCTCACCAGTTTCATAATAATTAGTGCAACTCATGCCCAATGATTCCATGAGCGCAAGTGGCATTATATTATTTGTCGCACCAGTATCAACTAAACAGTGATGTAATGCAACATCATGGTTTTCAATTGAAATGTAGAAGGGTGAAATTTTACCTCTCAGCTTAGCAATCGACAAGATCTGGTTATGTTTTGGAGTGGTAACAACAACTTCAGTTCTTTCTGATGGATCATCCAACAACTTCAAGATGTTCTGCCTCTACTAAGGAATATTTACCACTTTCGTAAAAGGCAGATTTATCCTCAACTTACTTAAGTCCTCCACGACATTATATGTCATTTGATTTGAGCTTGACGCCATGTGTTGCCTTGTGGTTCCAACTGTCACTTTCTCATTTGACTCTTTTTCATTTGCCTTTTCCTTTTCCTTTTCTTTTTCTTTTTCTTTGTCAGAGTCACCTTTATTCTTTGGTCTATTTACAAACCTTCTTATCTGTGCGACATTTTCTTGCGAGTTAGGATCATTGTTGCCCACTCCACATATATACATGGACATCTCACATCCATCCATTTGCATTGTTTCAAAGCTTTCATCAGTTAAGTAATAACCTCCTTTCCCGATCAATTTCTGGTCATAGACATCATCCAAAACATCTGCGTTTGGAGTAGGTTGTTTGGGAACCCTTGGTCTCTATGGGTTGTCAGTATTCTCGAATGGGGGAGGGTTCCTCCTTTGTCCGAGAATCAACATTCTTGGGTTTGGCATGTAATTATTGTTGGGTATGTGTTATATTCTTTGCATGTGTGTGTGTGTGGGCGCGTCAGATACGACAATTGCGTTTGACGATCCCTTCACCTAGAGTTTTTCCGTGTGCGCTGGGCGCTTTCCTAGGGGGGTCCCCGGGGGGGGCAGGTATGCCCCCCCCTGGTTACGCACAACATTCGGCAACGGGCCCAATTTTTTTTTTTGGGTGGTTTTTTGCTATTTTTAGCGGATTTGTAAATTAATCCCGGATTAAGGGGTTAGGGTTTTGGTATCTACAGAATACCTAAAAAACATTGTATATATTGTATGGCGAATGGTGAAATTCAAGATAATGAAAATAAGAAAGGTTTTCTCAGTTGAGGGTTTCCAGTATAAAATCTTTGTGTACTTTGTGTATGAGTCATTGATTAATTTCTGTATTGCTTAAGAATCTATATGCATTTCTTTACTTCGCAGGTTTAAAACTTACAATTATCTCCCCTTCTTAGCCTAGTTATTTCATTCTACATTTGTTTGATGGTTCTATTCATATGTGCAATCTCAATTCTTTGCTTTGTTTCCTGCGCCGCCACAGGATCAACGTTTACGTCACGTATGGTTCCTTTAAAAAAGCCTCCTCTTGCCATTTGATTCTGAGCTGTCCGAGGTTTAAATTCTTCATTCTTTCTCGAGATGGAAGCTCCTTGATTATCCATATTCAATTCTCCCATCTGCCTTTGTACTCTTCCCAATACAATGTCGGGCTTGACACCCGTTTCAATCATAATTTCTTCCATCTCAGTGGCCTTAGTCAATTCTTCCTCCAAAGTATCCATTTGGGATGTTCTGATGGCATATTTTACATTCAGGGGCATTCCATTCTTATAACAACTGAGAATGACTGGGTCATTTGGTCTTTTGTCTTTTGGGATTCTACTCAAGGTCTCATTGAACCTGAGATTAAAATCTTGCATCCTTTTGTTCTTCCTCAACCCAATTTGGGTGAAGTCTGTGAGGAGGGTATGGTAGGAAATTGGGAAGGGAAACATAGTTAGGAACATAGCTTCGAGGTCGTTAAATGAGCAAATGGATCTAGTCAGCAAAGTTGTATACCATTCATAAACTCTTTCTGATAAAGTTTGCAGAAGCAACCTCACCATGACATCATCATATTCAACTCGGTGAAAGTCACAAACATCAAGAAATAAGTGCATATGCCTCTTTGCATTGATTGTCCCATCTCAAGAAAATTTCTTTAAGGTGTCCTTACAGAGAACATGGAGCTCATGTTGTTCATCTATGAGATTAAGAGGGGAATCTCTTACCCTCCTTATATTTCCAAACCCCGGGATTCCTTGGTTTCTTGCGACATCTCTTTCACCTCCTTGTCTCTCCTCATGATGCTCGTTTCAGGGCTATTCGTCTCTCGCTACCATTTTTGAGGAGGTTTCGGGATCCAACTTTTCACTTCTAAGGACAAAGAGTTGCTTACTTTTACTTCTGGTAATGGGTCCCTTCTATTCATCCAGCTTAAATCTTGACCTTTTTCTTGTGCTGCTCTAGCCAATCTTTGGTTTCTTCGATCTTGTCATTCTTATCTCCATTGTCTTCAAAGGATTTATGTTTCTTCTCCTTGGACTAATATCTGCCAGAACCCTTCTAAATACTCTCGAGTATGGGATATTGATATTACCATATTATACAACTAGTGCAAAATGCTTCGTTGATTATTCAATCCAATTTCTAAATGGGTCTGATTACCCTGGGGTAAAGACATATATTCTTTCAAAAACGCTGAGCCAGGTTCCAAATTTTCAGTTCATGTCCCCAGTATGGTCACCAAAAATATTGACGCTTGAATCCGTTAGGACTGAAATGACAACCTCATGAGGATAAATATCCTGCTGCATTTATATAGAGGTGGTACTCCTCTGTTCGAGATTTTTTTTAAATGTGGGACTTTTATAGAAGTCCGTCAAAGGAAAGTAAAAATATATATAAAAGAAAAACAATTTTTTTTCTTTCTTTCTTTTAAAAGAAAGTTACTGAGAATGGACCAAGAAACACATACATTCATACATTTAAAGCAAAGAAATAGATTTTCCTCACATCTATCATAGTAGGGCTAAAGATTTTTGATCACATAAAAAATTAAAAGAAAATGATCTGCATGTATAAGAGAACTTTGATAGAGTGATACATGGGAAAATCAAATGAAGATAACAATATATCAACCTCAAATACTTTATATTCAGAAAAAATGCGTTACAAAGTACAGTTGAGATTGTTCCCAAAATAGCTCTCTTGGAATTTCTAAAAAATATATAGTTCAATACATATTCTCTGAAATTAAAATGTGTTTGTCATAATGATTGGGATTGAGGCTCCTGCGGACCATAACACAAATATGTATAATAATGAAGTTTGTAGAAAGAAGAAAGTGGGCGGCGGAAGACAACAAGACCCGGTAAGAAGAAAAAGGAAATTATCAGTCTTCGGTTAAGCCTTTCTATTTAAAGAGGTGGAGTAACTGGATGAAGAGCTTGATAAAGGAAGAAAGATGTGATCAATATGAAATTACTATGATGGTACCTCCTATTTGTCACTTGATCGCTAATGTCCTTTTATGGCTTTCATCGACGGTTACGGGAATCGTCTTAACCATCCTTTGCCCTTCATCGATAAGTTTGTCAACAACCTTTTTAAACCACTCCTCGATGTAGCTCCTCATTGGCGCAATGTTGATTTCATGCCGGATTTTTATATTGAAGAGCTCGCCTTCCAAGTCCCTTAGGTCAATAGAAATATTCCGTGAAGCTTCTTCAATATCTTGATTTTTAATCGAATAATTGCTTAACCAGTTTTCCACGTCATCTTCACTCTACTCAAGAATGCCATTGAAATTTTCAAATGATAATCCTTTAAAGATATCAACTTGTTCATCAAATGCTTGCTTGGTTAAGAACAATGAGTTGAGTATCAATTTGGGGTCTTGGACCTCATTGGTGCTCCCAACTAGGGCTATCTTAGTCAACTTTTTGAATAATTCTTCTCTTCTGGTTATGGCCTGGCTTGATCTAGAATATATTTGTAGAATGAAATGAATAGAGATTATTATGAAAAGATTCTTAACACAGAATAATAGATATACATTAAAATTGGTTTCTATTCAATAAGGAAATAAGTTGAAACTGTAAAATGCAGCAGAAACAAGCTTGCTAGAATGGTGGCGGCTTATCTTTGAGAAGAGATGTGACGGCTGTGCTCATTAGCAAGAAGATGATTATAATGAGACTCTGAAGGCCTTTTTACAATAAACATGAATGTCAAAAACCCTAGACATCCAAAAAACCTAACCCTAGGAGATGAAGCGCCAAAATTCATGTGGGCCCCGTTTGGGTAAGTTAGTACATCAACTTCCCGAGGTCGTAACTTTTGCATACGATCTCTGTTTTAGGTGCACGATATCCCGTTGGAAAGGTATATAAGAGGACTACACATTTTGATGCTTTCTATAAAATATCATTCTAGCTTTGGCGAACCCTAAAAAATGTTGTTTAGGGCCTCAAAATGGCCCCGCAAGTCAGGGACCCAAAAACTAGGGAAAAAACTTCCAAACTGGAAAATTGCCAAAATGAGCCAGTTGGAATAGGTGGAAGGACACCGACATCCATATGGATCAATCCTCCCCCCTTAGGAAGCAATGGTATCCATTGCATTGAGTTCCCCCATCAGCTTAGGAAATTTCTGTTGAATTTGGACCCGGGTGAGCCAATTTCCTTGGTGGAGGAGTTGCCCTGCTTTGACAACTCGATAAAGTTGGATGCTTTGCTCATGAGTGCCCTTGATTTGTTTGTCCACAATATGATCACTCTATGCATGTTGTATGCAGTCAGGGTTGAGATCTGTTGGTTTCAGTTGTTCTGCTATCTTTGAGGTGTCCAATAATGGTGGGAAATACGGTCGAAGGATATCCACGTTGAACACTGGGTGCAAGCCAAGGAAAGGACGAATGTTGAGCTTGAAAGCATTATCACCCACAACCTTGGTGATGGTGTATGAACCATAATGAAGTTTGCAAAGATTTCGTTGGGGTCCTCCAAGGTGCTCTTTCTATAAGTGCAACCAAACTTTGTCACCCATCTGAAACTTATGTGGCACCCGATGTTGATCATGGTGTTGCTTGTACTTGTCATTAGACTTCTGTAGGATATCATGAACCTGTTGGCGGATGTGCTGGATCTGCTCAATGAACCAGGTGGCTTTGTCAACTTCAGTTTGAGCATGAGATGAGTCGACCGAGGTGACCACAAGGGGTAGTGAAACATCTATGGGACACAATGGTTGGAATCCCAACCCCACTTGAAAGGGGCTGTGGCCGGTTGAGCTATGAAAGCCTCATTTATAGCTATGATGAACATACATGTGACTCTCATCCCATGTGTGAAGGTTCTTGGAATTATACATGCACATGATATGCATGATCATTTGATTTACGACCTCATTTTGGCCATCTGTCTGGGGGTGGAAGGCCGTGGATTTGGTTAGCTTGGTGTCCAGCAGTGACCAGAGGCTAGACCAGAATGTGATGAGAAATAGACTGTCTTGATCTGAGACAATGGTTTATGGGATTCCAAAATGTACCCAGACTCATTCAAAGAAGAGCTTGGCAGTGGCCTTTGCTGTGATGCTCTTCTCGTAGGGGGCTAGAATCGCCATTTTAGAAAAGCAATCCACAACCACAAAAACACAGTCATTGCCTCACTTTGTGGATGGGAGGCCCGACATGTATTCCATTGAGATGGATTCCCATGGCCTGTCAAGAGTATGCAGAGGGGTGTACATGCCCTGTTTCTTAGTGTCCGACTTGGCAATTGTGCAGATAGTGCAGGACCTGATATACTTGCTGACCTTCGGTCGAAGTTTAAGCCAATGGAAATGTTTTTGCAGCATTGCCACTGTCTTTTCGATACCGAAGTGTCCTGCCACCCGAATATAGTGGGCTTCCCTGATTAGCTTCGCTCGCTCGCTTGATGAAACAGAGATATCGCCCAGACGACACAGTAGTCCATCCTGAAAATGGAAATTAGCGACAACTGCATTTGCACCCAACATTTCGTAGGTGGTGGCGAAGACCGGGTTGGTCTCATAGAGTTGAGGCCATCGAGAGGTCTCATGGCCACAGGAGTCTAGCACCGTGGTGAGTGTCGCGACTCGCAATCTACTATGGCAATTAACAACACAATTGGTGCTTCCCGTTTTATTCTTGATGTTGAGGTGGAATTGCTGCAAGCACATGGACCACTTCTAATGGAGGTCATTATACAATTTTCCTTGTGTCTGCATGAACTGCAGTGGCTTATGATCAGTGTGGATGACTGTCTCCTTCCCAAGAATGTAATGTCTCCACTGGTGGCAGGGCTGAATAATGGAGTATATTTCTTTGTCGTAAGTAGGGTACTTATGAACATCATCTGATAGTGTCTCACTATGATAGGCCACGGGTGGCTGTGCTAAGTGAGAACGATGACCACAACATAGTCTGAAGCATCTGTCTTGATCTCAAAGGGCTTCTACAGGTTTGGTAGTGAAAGTACTGGGGATGAGCACAAGCGCTGCTTCAAATCATCGAACGCTTATTGTTGGGACTGACCCCATACAAATTTTTCCTTACCACCACCCCTGATTACTTGGCTGAGGGCCCATGCAATATGGGAGAATCACAACACGAACCTGTGGTAGAAATTTGCAAGGCCCAAGAAGCTCCGAGGCTTAGTGAGTGTGGTTGGGGCTGACCAGTCATGGATGACTTGGATTTTGGCTGGATCCATATGTACACCATGCTGATAAATGATGTACTCTAGGTAATGAACTCTGTCCATGCCGAAGGAGCATTTTTCCAAGTTGGCGTAGAGATTTTGCTTCCGCAGGGTGTGCAAAACTCGTTGAATATGCTGCAATTGTTCTGCCCAAGTCTTTCTATAAATTAGGATGCAATCCATATACACCACTGCAAAAGTATTGGTGAATGGTCACATGATATCATACATCATCCTCATGAAAGTGGCTGGAGCATTTGTTAAACCAAAGGGCATGACCAACCATTCAAAAAGACCTTCCTTTGACTTGAAGGCGGTCTTCCATTCACCTATCTTTTCTATCGGGACTTGGTGGTAGTTAGAATTCAGATCAATCTTACTGAAATATTTGACCCCCATGAGATGATCGAGGAAGTCATCGATTCAGGGAAACAAGTACCGGTTTCTGACTGTGATTTTATTCAAAGCCTGGTAATCAATGCAAAGTCACCAGGTTCCATCTTTCTTCTATATGAGCACGATTGGGATCCCACAAGGTGATGAGATGGGACAGATGTACCCCTTGTGGAGTAGTAGCTACCAATGACTGCTTTGAGCGATAATCAACAGTGTTATGCCAAGGGCTCTTATGGAAGTCGCACCACTTCCTGGTATCTTTCTTTGTCTTTCCAATGCCCTTATTTTCTTACGGCCTTGACTAGTTTTCCTGAGGCCATCCTTATTTGCTCTATCCTTTGTTCTGCAGGTTGGGGCCACCCTTTCCTGGATTTTGCTGTGAGGGGTTCCTAGAAAATTTCCGCGTCTTTTGTTTGAGCTTCTGCTCGATTTTGATGACATATTGGTAGGCCGCGCCCAAGGATGAGATGTCTAGAAACTCCATTTCGTCCTGGATGTATCTATGTAGACCGTTGCGATACTTGAGCACCATATGTCGCTCAGAATATTTGATACCTAGCTTGGTGCGCAAGGTATGGAGGATATTTGTGAACTCGCGCACCGCTTGGTCTCTTTCCTGCCGCAACGTGGTCCATTTTGTGTACAGGTCATCATAACTTCCAACAAGATAGTATTGTTCCTTAATAGCATCCCTGAAGGACTCCCAGGTGTCTGTGATTGAAAATAATGAGGGTTCCTCTGTTTCCTTTTGCTCACAGAAAGTTTCCCACCAATATTTGACATGGGGGACGACTTTGAGGAGCGCAAAAGTAATCTTTTCTCTATTAGAGAAGTTATGGACAAAGAAATACCCTTCTAGCAGATTCAACAATTTGTCTATCGCATCTACATCTATCTGACCTTCAAATATAGGAATATTGAAGTTGATTTGTACCTTGAAGAGGGTGGTGCCTTCGTTTGAGGAAGATGCGTCATCTGTTGGTAGCCATTGAAGGATTTGCGCAAAACTATCCATCATCTCGTTCCTCTATTGCATGAGGGTTTCCTCGAGCAACATTTTGAAGGGATCTCATCTCCCGTTGTCTTTCTTTTTTTCTACCATGAGTGGTTGTTTGGGCATGCGAGAGCTTTTTTCCTCAAGAGACACAATATTGAGACCCAATTCTTTGTACCCTAACCTTGTTGGGGACATGCATTAAGAATGACAAGGGGTAGACCGATCTGATACCACTGATCTAGAATGGATTCATGAACCAAAATGGGTCGAGGAAGGCCTAAAGATCAAAGTGCTCAGATTCAATTCAAAACATATGTGTGCGTAGGCCTCGTCGTTACGAACCCAATGAAACTTGAATAGGATGCAACAGACACCGTATGCGAAATATATTGAGGTCTATTTGTTTTTCCAAACATGCACAATTTTTGCTGACTGTACAGTTCGTACAGTCCTGACGTGGCACTGAGTTGGCATGCTGACATGGAAAGGTGCTGACGTGGGCAGGTGAAAGTGTGGTTGAATGATTGTTTGACATGTGGCATATTTTGGGCGAAAGTAATGGTGCCACGTGGCCTAGTCATGGGCTGCCATGTGGCACCCCTTCATTGGTTTGTTGGTTATGGAAAAAAGTTTATGTGACTCCACAGGAGTTGAACCCGTGACCTCTGGTCCAGGTGAGCGTTTTAGCAGGGCCAGGCTACCAGCCCGCCCACATTAGTCCTTGTAATATAAGGTTCAAACCTTATATTTAAGTTGCAATGTGTAATTCGTCGGTGGAGAATAGGGCTGGGGCCTAGCCCCAGCCCCTAACGCAACTCACATACGAACGCTAACATGTGACCCAGACCTATGCTTTCAAACTTTCATGCGGATATGTGGGGATAACACCCAGTCAGACGGGCTAGCTCACCGACCAAGTCACATGAATAGTGAGCTATGACTAGGGGCCAAACAACCATAAGGGTGCATGGAGCATAAGAGCATGACCACATGGCCAAGCACATACAACCAGGAGCCTATGTCGGAGGTACCCAACATGCTAGCACTAGCCCAGGGCCACATGGAGGGAACCCATATGACTAGGAGCTCGGATTTTGGGGGATGTGCCCTATATTTTCCAATTAGTGGGTTTTTAAACTTTATTATATGATTTTTAGTTATTTTTCAACCAGGTTTGAGAGATTTTGAAGATTATTGGAAAATCTAGAGCCCTTTTTGAGGCTAGATCTTGGGGGGAAGTTGGGATTTTGTTGCCAACTTCAATACTGTATAAACCATAGGTTATTGGTAGCTTGAGGGAGGTTGAGAACAGGTAAATGCTGCAGAATTGTAAATCCAAAGCCATTTTTATGCAGGGAAGCCATTGAGGAGAGTAACTTTGTAGGCCATTTCTGGGAGCTTCGTTCATCCATTTTCAATGTCGTCAGTTTTGTCAGGTTCTTGAGGTCTAGCAGAACATATCCAGATTAGTTTGTAATCCATTTGGAACTTTTATTATGCAATTTTGAAGCTTTGAAGAGAAATAAGAAAGCCTCACCCACTAAGACAAAGGCTTGAAGATGTAGGCAATATTGTTGAACTCGGTTATCAACTTTTGCTGTTATGGATTACTAATTATTGTGCTTATTTATAGATCTATATATTTTGTATGGCTGCCGTGTTACATCATTAATTATTCATCTTTCATGAATTTCCTTTATTGGTTAATGAACTCATGTTTAAAAAAAAAACTCAACCATAGTCTTTAAAATATATTTTCGGATCAAGTGGTATCAGAGCTAGTTGACGGTTGGTTTTTGAGTTTGCATGATTACCAATGAAAAGTTGAATCGTGGTGAAGGTGATCTTGTTGAAGAAAATCCCGATATTGGATCGAGAAAGAGAACTTCTCAAAGTGAGAAGATAGCATCAAAAGAGGGACTTTCTCGTGAGGAGAAAGAGTTTCGAAAGAATTTCTTCGCCATGTCGGAGATGGTGAAGCTTCTATATGATGATTACTTGGATAAGACGAGACTGATTCTAGGTGAATCTTCAAAAGTCAAAAGTGAAGAAGCAGAGTATTCTCCTAAAACTCCTCCTTCACCTCCTTCTTCTCCATCAACTTCTTCTTCTTCAAGTACAAGTTCCAAATCCACTGCAAGAAAACATTCCCATAAACATAAAAATGATATTCCTTTACATACTTGATGTGAAATTTTAATTACCTATGTATGATGGTGAATTCAAGGAAGAGAGGCTTGATAACTAGGATAGATAGATGGAGGTTTATTCCAGTGTACAACAAATCAAATATGAGGCCACTCAAATCAAATTAGCATCGCTTCGACTTGCAGGCACAACACTCAACTGGTGGCAAAGCAAGTTGCAAAATGGCATGCAACAAGTGGGTAATGTATTTCCATGATGGAAAGTTTTTGTTTCTGCACTTAGAAAGCAATTTTATCCTTTGGGTTATAAAGAGAAGGCTTTAATTGAATGGCAAGGTCTTAAACTAAGAAAGGGACAATCAATGCAGGAACACACAAATGTATTTCTTAAGATGGTATTAATGTTAGACATTCTATTACATACCTAAGAAACTATTATGAAGCATATAGGAGGTTTACCTGTTCAAGCAATGTACATTGAAGTAGGGAAAACAAGATTTGGTTGATCAGGAGAATCGTCTTCAAGAAAAGAGGACAAAAAGAAGTGGAATGGAAAGAAGGCAAATTCAATGACAAGAAGGGAAGAGAAGCTCTCTTGCAAGCATTGCAATAAAGAAGGGCATGATGAGGACCATTGCTAACAATTGCATCCCGAGAAGAGACCAAAGTGGTTCAACGAGAGGAAAGGGAGGCAAACAATTGCAACAACATCACGACCAACATATTTGGGATCATATTTGGGTGATGAATCAAAAGTCACATCGGTTGATTTGACAGGTAAAATTGTTGATGGATTTGATTCTAGAAGTAAGTTGTTTCACATAAGGGTCATTATGAGACATACTAGGATTGACACATTGATAGATAGTGGATCTCAATCTAACTTGATTTCAGAGGAAGTGGTTAAACAATTGGGATTAAACACTCAAATGCATCATAAGCCTTACTCATTTAAATGGATAAGCAATAATCATAAATTGCACATAACAAAGAAATGCACATTAAAGTTTGAAATTTCTTCTAAGTTTGTGGATGAGGTAACGTGTGATGTGGTGCCACTCAATAAATGTGGAATGGTCTTAGGCAATCCTTATTTGTATGATCGCAAAACAATCTTCTAGATGGAACATAATCAATATCACTTAATCAAAGCAGGCAAAGAATATGTTGTACATGCTCATCACTTAAAAGCAAAACAATCTCTTCAAACAATGGAACAATTAAGGAAGGAGTCTCATGCAAGCAACACTCCTATAATTTTCCCAAATCAAGTAATTGATCTTAAGCAAGAACATGAGATGATTGTAGAATGTAAGTTCAATCATATTATGCTTCAAGATAAGCTAATGTCCTGCAAGTATTACAAACATATTAGATCCTTTGTAGTCATATTTTTGATGTTATCATTAGTAATGTCGTGAACATGGGTGACAGTGGCTTCAGTAAGATGTGACAGAGTACAAGTGGCTAACAATATGCTATTAGTTATCATGGTTTTTTTACAGTTGATCTTGATGAGACTGGTGCACAGGACAAAGTTTAAAGACAGAGAACAAGTGGGGTGGCCTATCCCACACTTGATGACTGGTTAGTATCCTTTTGGAGGACCAAAAGGTCTTAGTGGGGAGGCGTGATACATAATGGATCCAGGAACCAAAATGGGTCCAGGAAGGCATAAAAATCAAGGTGCTCAGAATCGCTTCAAAATGGACATGTACGTAGGCCTCGTCGTTACGAACCCAACACAACTTGAACAAGATCGAATGAACACCGTATGCAAAAGATATAACGGTCTGTTCATTTTGCCAAACATGCAATTTTTTTGTTGAATGTACAATTAGTACAATATTGACATGGAATTTGGCTGTACATTCCATACAGGTGACGTGGCAGTGACTTGGCATGATGACATGGACATGTGTTGACATGGGCAGGTGAAAATGTGGTTGAATGATTGTTTGACACGTCTCATATTTTGGGTGAATGTAATGGTGCCACGTGGCCTGTTAGGTTCCTAACCCGCACATAGGTAGAACAATATATTTGGATGTAATAAAGGTCAATATTAATAAGGCCTTTCAATAAAATAGAATAAGGCGAATGTAAGAAGACCTAATAGAAGCTTCTGCTTCTAGAAGGATCTTCCTCTAGATGCTTCTTTTTAGTATAAATAGGAGTCGAGGGTATGAGAACCCTAGCTTGGATATTATTGTAATAGAGCTTTTCTCAACTGGAGGTTGCCCCCTTGAAGAGGCCCGTGAACATTGCTTTCAGATTCAAAGTGTTATTTCTGTTGTTATTATTAAATCATTTCAATGTTATTGTGGTGAATGTTCTGGTTATATTGCTGTTATTCTACCATTACAAGAATTTTATTTCAGTTCTGCATACATTTTATATTTGGTATATTACAAGTGGTATCAGAGCACTTTCCTTGGCATAAAGTGTGGGTTAATTTTTTTTAAGGGTAGAGATGTATTCCGACGTCTTTAAGCCACAAAGATTTGTCGTTACGCGTATAAACCCGCAGTTGAGGGATTCATACACGCAGGAAATACAAGTGGTACTTAAGGGCACATCTGTTGGTCACCCTTGTAACCCCTGTTGGTACCCCTTCGAGTGGTAGCGCATCAGAGAACACCTGTGTACGGATCGACCTAGATTAGCTGAAGCCCTCTTTAGATAAACTGATCGACCGCCTGACTGCTATAGTGTCACCGAGAACAACACTTGAGAAGATACTCTCTAGTACCTGGGTAGTCGGGTAGTATGGCTAAGGGTACGGTCTATCCTCCTTAATTAGTGCTCTTAGATATTGGGCCGAGTACTACTGTTGGACCGCACACATATACCAGAGAGCTATAGCACAGGGCAAACCCTTGTCTGTAGAACCCTTGAATACCTAAACCTTGGGGGACAGAAACATAAACAAATTAAAACAGACAAGATCTATTTCCGCACATCTGTGTTCGGGTTTCCAAGTAAATACACATTTCTTTCTAGTTAAGCATTTGGGCATTTCCTCTTTGCAATATTCTTCAGACCGGAGTATAACTCTGTAGAAAAAAAAAATAAAAAAAAATTCACCATTATTTGAGACCTATTCCATTGGATTCATCTCTTCGCCCTTATCACATTCATCCATATCATTTTTTCGGCCAATTTTTTTTACCCGGCCCGCCCCTTTTCAGTTTCCTCATCCTCATGGCCCATACTCATAGCCAAGACTTGGAAACTCGCTTCAACACCTTGTAATCTGGTCTCATTGAGACCCAACAAGAAGTGAAACAACTCAGTGCCAATGTTGCCGCCATCAATACAACCATGTAGTCCTCAATGGGGGAAATCAAACAAGACCCCACCACCTAGCTTGAATCAGTCTTTTCGGCACTCTACACCAAACTGCATATCCCTACAGATAACCCTTCCTCTTCCTCACCTCCACATACTAAAGGTGACCATTCCTCTCATTCCCATACCTTGTAGAACCAACACTTTCAACGAGACCTACGCCTTCCGCGGGTGGATGTGACCAAATTTGATGGCTCAGACCCCACTGGTTGGGTAACCCAAATGGAACATTACTTCTCTTTATATAACATTATAGATGACTTGGCCAAACTCCGATATGGTGTTCTCCATATAGATCAAGAACGTTGACAATGGTGGCAATGGATAAAAACTTCTCGTCAAGGGTATATTGCTTTGACACACTTTGTGGCAGAGATTTATGAATGCTTTGACACTGACACCAACCATTTGGGTTGTTTGAAAAAGATGAAACAATTAGGAACAATGGAAGACTTTATAGCTGCCTTTGAGCGCCTGGTTTTAGAACAGAGGGCATGTCTGATGCCTTTTTTTGAGAGTGTTTTATCAGTGGCCTCAAGGATGAAATTTGGGCCCATGTCCTCATGGCTCGGCCTGAGAGTTGGGTGGAGGCTACCAAAATAGCTAAAGAAGCACAACAGGTTGTATCTGCTCAAAACCATAAACCCTCCTTTATCCCTCGCCCTAAACCAATAAATCCCACTACTCCCTCTGCTCCACTAAAGATCCAAAAATTGACCAGGGCTGAAATGGCTGAACGCCAACTCAAAGGCCTTTGTTATAATTGTGATGACAAATATTTCCTGGGCCACAAGTGTAAAGAACAAAAGCTTTTTATGGACATCTTTGAGGAGATTTTGGAAGAAGATGAAGAAACTCCCTCTGTGTTTGAGTCACCTGAATTCACTGACATAACCCCTCCCTCAGACCCTGCTGAAGTAGAACTGGTCATTTCCCTCATTGCTCTCACTGGCTTCTCCACTCCCCAAACCCTCAAGCTAATCGGTTACATCAAGAATCAAAAGGTCATCATTCTGGTTGATAGTGGCAACACCCATAATTTTATTCATCGCCGCATTGCCCAAGAAACTCATTGCTACATCCATGTCGTCAATAATTTGCAAATCATGATTGCCAATGGTGGTTCCATGAAGTGTGGAGGGCGTTGTGAAAATGTGCGTCTCCAAATTGGGGACTACCACCTGAAATCCCATATGTTTGCTATCGACATGGGAGGTTGTGACATTGTGTTGGGTGCAGACTGGCTAGGGACTTTGGGTCCCATTCTCATGGATTTTAAAGACTTAACCATGTAATTCGACCAAGAGGGCCACCAATATAAGTTCTAAGGCATCGCCACCAGTTCACCTGAGATCATTAGTTCCCATCGCATGGAAAAGCTTCTCAAAAAGGGTCATTCTGGTGTTATCGCCCAACTCCATGCCATACAAGAAATAGAGACACCCTCGATACCGCAAGACCTCCAAGCCATCCTTTCTAAACATCAATTGGTATTTTCCACTCCCCAAGGCCTCCCTCCTTCCCATGGTGTTCATGATCATTCCATTCCCCTTGTACCCGAAATCCTTCTTCCCAATATCCGTCCGTATCGTCACCCCTTTTCCCAAAAAAATGAAATTGAGAAAATGGTCCAGGAACTCCTTAATGCAGGCGTTATCCACCCTAGTACGAGCCCCTACTCGTCTCCTATGGTCATGGTCCTAAAGAAAAAAGGTTCTTGGCGAATGTGTCTTGACTTCCATGCCCTCAATAAACTTACCATCAAAGACAAATTCCCCATTCCTGTCATTGATGACCTCTTGGATGAATTGAGTGGTGCCCAATTCTTCACTAAACTGGATCTCCGTTCGGGCTACCACCAGATACGTATGAAAGAGGAAGACATTCCCAAGACTGCCCTTAGAACTCATGAGGGCTACTATGAGTTTTTGGCCATGCCCTTTGGCTTGTGTAATGCCCCCTCCACCTTCCAAAGCCTCATGAATCATGTCTTCTGTCCTTTTCTCCGCCATTTTGTCTTAGTTTTCTTTGATGATATCCTCATCTATAAAAAAAATTGGATAGACCATCTTGCTCATGTGGATCGAGTTCTCCATCTACTCTCTCAGCACCAACTTTTCCTGAAACAGTTTAAATGTGCTTTTGGCGCCTCATAAGAAGAATACTTGGGTCATCTGGTTGGCAAAGATGGCGTCAGGGTGGATCCTAAAAATATTGAAGCTATGCAAGACTGGCCTCACCCAAAGACTCTTAAGAGCTTGTGTGGATTTCTAGGCTTAACAGGGTATTATCGCAAGTTTGTTAAGAATTATGGGAAGATTGAAGCACCTCCCAGTGCTCTCCTAAAAAAGAACTCTTTCACTTGGACTCCAGCTGTTGCTCAAGCTTTTCAGACCTTGAAGATGGCCATGTGCACCACTCCAGTCCTCGCCCTTCCCGATTTCACAAAGACCTTTGTGTTGGAATGTGATGCCTCGGGGAAAGGAATTGGTGCTGTCCTTATGCAAGAGGGTCGACCTTTGGCCTTTACCAACAAGAAACTATCTGAAAGAAATCTAGGAAAATCCATATATGAAAAGGAAATGTTGGCTATTCTCCATGCCATGGATTTGTGGCGTCCTTATCTATTGGGGAACCGTTTCCAAATTAAGATAGACCATCAAAGCCTCAAGTATTTTCTGGAACAACACATTTCCTCCCCAGAACAACAAAAATGGGTGACTAAACTCTTTGGATATGATTATGAGATCATTTATAAGAAAGAAAAAGACAATGTGGTTGCAGATGCACTTTCCTAAAAATATGAAGACGAAGGATCCCTTTTTTCTCTCTCTCATTCATTGTACCAGATTGGCTCCAAGCCGTTCGCCAAGAATGGCTACAAGATCCCAAAAGTTCACAGTTGATCCACCAATTGCATCCCAAGGCTCCAGCTTCCCCAGGGTACTCTTGGCTCCATGAGGAACTTCGATACAAAGGTCATTTGTATTTAAGTAAACAATCAAAGCTTAAATCCACGATACTTTCTGAGCTTCATGATACACCCACAGCAGGGCACTCCGGGTTCACCAAAACCTATGACAGGGTCAAACATTCCTTTTTGTGGGATGGTATGAAACATGACATTCATAATTTTGTAGTTGAATGTGATGTGTGTTAACGCAACAAGGGAGAAACAGTCAAATCGCCGGGCACACTACAACCGCTCCCGATTCCACCTACTATTTGGAAGGATATCTATATGGATTTTATTACTGGCTTACCCAAATTAGGAAATAAATCCGTCATCATGGTGGTTGTTGATCGCCTTTCCAAGTATGCTCATTTATACGCCCTTCAACACCCATTTACAACATCCACGGTGGCTCAAATCTTCATGGATCGGGTCTTCAAGCTTCATGGCATGCCACACTCTATTGTTTCTGATTGTGACCCAACTTTCACAAGCAATTTTTGGCAAGAACTGTTCAAGATACAAGGCACCAAATTGCATTTCAGCAGAACTTATCATCCCTAGACTGATGGCCAAATGAAATTTGTCAACAAGTGTTTGGAAAGATATTTGAGGTGTTTTGCCTCGGAAAAGCAAAATCAGTGGGCTCAATGGTTACCCCTAGCTAAATGGTGGTACAAAACGTCATATCATACAGCTACACGCATGACTCCTTTTGAAGCGGTATATGGACAGAAGCCACTTTCAGTTCTCTCATACTTATCGGGTGCCTTGAAGGTCCAGGTGGTTGACCTAACACTTACAGCTCGAGAGGATATTCTCCGTACCCTCAAAGAGAATTTGATCATGGCATAGAATCGCATGAAGCAACCAGCAGATCAAGGTCGCTCTGAACGTCAGAAGGGGATCAGGTGTTTCTTTGACTGCAACCTTACAAGCAAACTTCCCTCAAGGCCGATCATTGTCAGAAGCTAGTGCCCAAATTTTATGGTCCTTATACCGTACTCAAGCGTGTGGGACAAGTCGCCTATCAGTTAGCTTTGCCCAACAATTCGAAGCTACATCATGTTTTTCATGTTTCATGCTTAAAGAAGGTGATTGGAGCTAAGTGCCAAATTCAAACCAACCTTCCAGAGTTAGCTGAAGAAGGATCCATTTGGATACAACCGAAAGCAGTTTTGGACCAGTGTGAGCATCACCTACGTCAGAGAACCATCAAGGAAGTCCTAGTACAGAGGAAATAAACAACTCCAACAAACGCCACTTGGGAACCAACTACCATTCTGCAACAATTTCCTCATCTCAAGCCTTGAGGACAAGGCTATTTTTAAGGGGGTGGACATGTTAGGGTCCCAACCCGCACATAGGTAGAGCAATATATTCAGATGTAATAAAGGTCAATATTGATAAGGACTTTCAATAAAATAGAATAAGGCGGATGTAAGAAGACCTAATAGAAGCTTCCGCTTCTAGAAGGATCTTCCTCTAGATGCTTCTTTTTAGTATAAATAGAGTCGAGGGTTTGAGAACCCTAGCTTGGATATTATTGTAATAGAGCTCTGCTCAACTGGAGGTTGCCCCCTCGAAGAGGCCCGTGAACATTGCTTTCAGATTCAAAGTGTTATTTCTGTTGTTATTCTTATATCATTTCAGTGTTATTGTGGTGAATGTTCTGGTTATATTGCTGTTATTCTGCCATTACTAGCATTTTATTTCAGTTCTGCATACATTTTATATCTAGTATATTACAAGTGGTATCAGAGCACTTTCCTCGGCAGAAAGTGTGGGTTAAATTTTTTTCAAGGTAGAGACGTATTCCGACGTCTTTAAGCCACAAAGATTTGTCATTACGTGCATAAACCCGCGGTTGAGGGATTCATACACGTAGGAAATACAAGTGGTACTTAAGTGCACATCTGTTGGCCACCTTTGTAAAGCCAAAGCCAAATCCATTTTTATGCAGGGAAGCCATTAAGGAGAACAACTTTGCGGGCCATTTCCGGGAGCTTCGTTCATCCGTTTTTAGTGCCGTCAGTTTTTTTGGGTTCTTGAGATCTACCAGAACAAAGCCAGATAAGTTTATAATCCTTTTGGCACTTTTATGATGTACTTTTGAATCTTTGAAGAGAAATAAGAAAACCTCATCCACTGAGACAAAGGCCCAAAGACGTAGGCGATATTGCTGAACTCTGTTATCAAATTTTGCTATTATGGTTTGCTGATTCTTGTGCTTATTTCCAGATCTGTATATTTTATATGGATGCCATGTTACATCATTAATTCTTCCTCTTTCATTAATTTCCTTTAATTGTTAATGAACTCATCTTTAAAAAAAAACTCAACCATAGTGTTTACAAGATTTTTTCGTATCAATATTTGAAGAACGAAATGAATAGAGATTATTATGAAAATATTCTTAACATAGAATAAAAGATGTACAGTAAAACTGGTTTCTATTCAATAAGGAAATAAGCTGAAACTGTAAAATGCAGCGGAAACAAGCTTGTTAGAATGGTGGTGTCTTATCTCTAAGAAGAGATGTGACGTCTGCGCTCATTCGCAAGAAAGATGATTACAATGAGGCTCTGAAGACCTTTTTAAAATAAACTGGAATGTGAAAAACCATAGACATCCAAAAAACCTAACCCTAGGAGATGAAGGACCAAAAGTCATGTGGGCCCCGTTTGGGTAAGTTAGTACATCAACTTCCCTGTGTCGTAACTTTTGCACACGATCTCCATTTTAGGTGCACGATATCCCGTTGGAAAGGTATACTTGAGGACTATACATTTTGTTGCTATCTATCTAAAAAAATAATTTTAACTGCGGCGAGCCCTAAAAAATACTGTTTAGGGCCTCAAAACGACCCCGCAAGTGAGGGACCCAAAAACTATGGAAAAACTTCTAGAATGAGCCAGTTGGAATAGGTGGGAAGCCACCGACATCCATCTGGATCAATATTCCTCACTTAGGAAGCAATGGTATATATTGCATTGAGTTCCCCCATCACATGAAGAAATTTATGTTCAATTTGGCCCCGGGTGAGCCACTTGCCTTGGTGCAAGAGTTGCCCTAGTTTGACAACTCAATAATCTAGATCCTTTGCTGGCGAGTGCCCTTGATTTGTTTGTCCACAATATGATCACTAGATGCCTGTTGTATGCAGTTGTGGTTGAGATCTGTTGGTTCCAGCTATTCTGGTATCTCAGAGGTGTCCAATAATGGTGGGAAATACAGTCGAAGGATATCCACGTTGAACACTAGGTGCAAGCCAGGGAAAGGAGGAAAGTTGATCTCGAAAGTAGTATCACCCACAACCGTGGTGATGGTGTATGGACCATAGAGGAGTGGGTGAAGTTTTCGATGGGGTCCCACAAGGTTCTCTTTCTGCAAGTGCAACCAAGTTTATGTCCCACACGAAACTTATCTGGCACCCGATGTTGATCATGGCGTTGCTTGTACTTGCGATTGGACTTCTGTAGGGTATCCTGAACCTATTGTCGAATGTGTTGGATTCACTCAATGAACCAGGTGGCTTTTTCAACTTGAGTTGGAGCAGGATATGAGTTGGTCGAGGTGATCACAAGGGGTAGTGCAACATCTATGGGACCCAATGGTCCGAATCCCAACCCCTGTTGTGGTGGGAAATCCCCCTACGGATTAACATTTAGGGTTATATTATGCATGCAGATAAGACTGAAAGA
Source organism: Picea engelmannii (assembly GCA_009831015.1). Lineage (NCBI taxonomy): Eukaryota > Viridiplantae > Streptophyta > Pinopsida > Pinales > Pinaceae > Picea > Picea engelmannii. The sequence goes on along the minus strand of ML838161.1, from coordinate 43,725 downwards.
ATCCTACTTTCTACCGTCGTCCCAGACCTAATCCCCATTTCTTTTAAGCAAATACATGGTTAAATGAACATACCTTGTTCTAGACGTTCGATGTCGATCCTTCTTCACGCTTGATCGCTTGTTAGTAGCTATCCTCCCAAGACTGACCTGCGTACAAAACAAGCAACAAACTCTACATGCATTTGTTCTACAGATTAATGGGTTAGAGATTGAAACATATATTCACTAAACTATGAAGAACTCATATAGTGGGACGGGAAAAACATTTCTTTATTATTAACTTTAATGAATCAACTTACAATGTCGAGACCGACCACCGCTCCGTGAACCTGATCCTGGGCTCCTCTTCAAATGTCCTCCAACTTCTTTACTCTGTATCTCTCTTTGCACAAGGATGGATAAAGGGTTGGGACAATGGGAGAGTTTCTTTACTATTATTCTCCTCCCTCCAAATGGGACCCCTAACCCTTCTTTTATAGGCTAGAAGAAGCTAGGTATTTGGACGAACCCTCGGCCATGCATGGCCGAGAGTTTCAGTTAACTCACCCAAAGCTGCGTGTTCCATCGACAACTTTTCTTTTTTCGTGCTTTTGTAGGTACACACGGGCTGTTTTAGGTCAGATAGCATGTACACGCGTCCAATAATGGAGTAGGGCGCGCAGGCCCTTATAAAAGAGGTTTTTTAAAGAGTTCTTCAACAATGTTTTGGCAAAGAAGGAATCTGAGATGGCCTGATGCCAGGTAAGATTGTATGGTGAAAATTAGGGTTATAACAGATGCCCCCTAATGTGTGAGGTCAGAAGAGCATCTGATGGCCGAAATACATTACCAATCTTTATTGATGTGCCGAACAGGTGAGCCCAGGGACCAGGAACCGGAAGGCGCCGTCTGCAAAATAACAAATGTCTCACCGAGGCGGGCATACCCATGCTTGAGATAAAATAGAATCATGGATACCAATCAAATACACTATAGATCCATGTCTTATAACTCTATAAAGAGTAGTCACGAATAGTACACAACGAAGCTACATCTCGAAATAAAAAAAGATATACATATAAAGTACCCATCTTCTAGAAGCTGATACAACCTGATGGCTAGAGATGAGGTATTCAGAGCTCGAGAAACAACTTCAAAATCTTCAAAACTCAAGGTAGGAGTGTAATATGAGTGTATGACTACACTACCCAGAGGTATTCGATGGCTTGTCGGTCATGGGCTAGATAATCTTAATGATCAGACTGATGGCTTCATTGATTTCGAACAAAGACTTGATTGTACATTCAGGATGGCTAGGTATGAGGGCAAGAGACAAACTGCAGAGAGGCCGATTCAGGCTTGGTGACAAACTTCCCTTAGACAACAACATGAAAAATGATGAGACTCAAGCAACATGGCATTAACATAAGTTTACGAGGTAGGAGGCAACGCAAAATCTCCATATGTTTGGAAGAATAACCAAACAGAGGAGGACACATCTCTATGTAGCGAGAAAAGATTCCTAAGGTCATATTAAATCCCAGGGTTTGATGAAGAAACAGACAGATGTGGTTTATCCAAGGGCGACTCATTATGCTGCCCATAAAGAAAATACTTTTCCCTTCCTCTTTTTGGGGTATATTTGATTTTTTTGTCTTTTTCAATAAGTTTGGAAAAAGAAATAAAATAATGTTACGTTACAAAGGAGAATCAAGTGTCGCAAACATACTAGTTCCAAGCGCACAGAACACATGGATGTTCAGGGAAAATAGACATATGCAAGAAAATGACACTTGGGAAAAACCCTCCAGGGGCCAAAGGTGTCAAGACGCAGAGGCAAAATGCTATAGGGCTTGCGTATGAGTCATGCTTCAGATGGTTCAGTTGAGAGCAACATGGAGTCGACATTAGGCCAAAGACACGGTTATGCAAATGCGATTAATAAAACACACAATGGTAACGTCCTTTGATGTAAGTTTAACGAGCCTAGAGAAGGTAAGCTCGATAGTTTTTCATATTTAGAGAGTCTGAAAAAACGTAAAAGGAGACTCCATTGGGGTACCTTTTTCGAAGGTAGTCTAGTCGATTTGAAAAAGGGGTAAACTAGCACCGACATGACGTCTATTCAAAACCATTTTAACGAGTGTGATAAGGAGAAGATCACTCGACCATTTTTTCATTTTTAAGGAGTCTGAAAAAAGATTAACTATGGACTCCGTCAGGAATGTTCTTCTGGACCAGCTTAACTAGTGTGAAAGAATAAGGTCACTCGACGATCTTTTCAATTTTAGGGAGTCTGAAAAGATATTAATTATGGACTCCGAGGGGGTCCCTTTTTCCCCGGTTATCACCAACAACCCAAACTTCCTTTCCTGGCAACCTTGCATTTTCCAGACTTGACACGGTTGTTGAATGACCCTATCTGTCACGATCCGCATTGGCATCCGATGCCGACGAAGTTGCCTTCGGACATCCCAAAGTTCGAGGCCAAGCCTAACGAAGATATAGGAGATCATGTGACTACCTTCCATCTTTGGTGCTCATCTAACTCATTGAAAGACAACTCCGTATAGTTGCGATTGTTTCAACGTACTATCATGGGGAGTGCCACAAAATGGTACATTGAGCTCAATCACTCAAGATACTCTTCCTTCGATGAACTGGCGATGGCTTTCCTAAATCATTTCCAGTTACCTGTATGATATGATGCTGACACCGAATTGCTGGCCAATTTCTCACAAACAAAAGCGGACCATATCTCTGATCACATCCGAGAGTGGAGACGTCGAAAGAGTTTAATTAAGGTACTAGTCCGACCATAATTTTTGCTTGAGTGGTTCCTTAAGTCTTTGGTCCCACAGTTATCCAAAGACGTCGCGACGTCGGGAGTATTTTCCGAAGAAGACGCCATCATGAGAGCTCAACAACTTGAACTATTCTATTCTCAGTCCGGTTTATTATACAAGATCTTGCTAGATGCGCCATGCTCAATACTTGATAAAACTAGACAGAGAGCTGGACCACATGCCGATGGTATTATTGGTTCAACACAAACAAAGCCCGCTGAGGAATTGACAAAGCAATTGTAGCAGTTGTCTATACAACACACACTGACCAGCCAAACTACAGCTTTGGTTGCTCCCCCTACCAAAACATCGGATGTACACACAGTGCAATCGGCTAATCCAAAGGCCACCCAACAGCCTGAAGGAAAGAAAAAACAACAAAAGAAGGGTAAGGGGGATAAAAAACCTACCGATAATGTTGGCGGGGACAATACTGAGAAACGAAAGGATAGGTATCCATGCAACTTATGCGTGGAAGACCACCCGACCCATCTATGTCCTCGACTTGCAGAAGCCCAAAAGTTTGTGACGCAACAACAACCTGTTGTTTTAACCAATCCATTTCAACATGGGAAAAATCTAACCCAAGCCTCTGCAAGCACAGAAGGGGGAATCCAAGGACCCTCTCCGTCCTCGAACAACCCTGCATACGCGAATGTATATATGGTGAAGGGTGATGCTTTTATATCGACTAGAGCGCATGACTATAGTAAACCAAACACTTCTGAGAAGGGAAAAGAAGCCAAAATCCCCTCTCTTCCTCTACAGATTGAGAAGACGTTGGGCGAAACAATGACATGCATCCCAAAAGGCGCGTTCAAAAAAGCTTCTCACAACCCAAACGCAAGGGCCGCCCATAACTATTCTGTGGTGGAAGATTTATCACAAACCCCTTGTGGGATGTCCACTTTGGAGGTCCTCCAAAGCTGCCCTTCCCAGAGGAAAGCCTTGTTAACCGCTTTAGGATCTACCGAGACTTGTAATCTGGGTAGAATCATGCTAGATACAACTGACTTAAAACCTTGTCTGCCTTACCACGTAGCGTTTCAGATAGTAGTGGCTTATCCCACGACAAATTTTACTTGAAATATCTTCCGCACGGTGGTTGATGAGGGCGCCTCGACATGCATTATGTCGTTGGCATGTTGGAAGGCCATTGGCTAGCCTGTTTTGTCTCCGTCACCTACTCTCCTCACTGCTTTTGACGATCGTTTTTTCCAACCACATGGTATCATTCCCTCTTTCCCCGTGCAGTAAGGAGGGAATATCGTGTGTGTCGAGGTAGAAGTAGTCGACACGCCCCTCGACTATAACCTCTTGTTAGGGAGGAGTTGGACTTATGCCATACAAGCTGTGGTTGCTACAGTTTTCCGGGTCTTGTTGTTCCCACACGAGGGCCGGATTATGACCATCGATCAATTATCTTTCTCCAGACCTGACCCTTCATTGGGGGCATCCACGGTCCCAATGATTGATAATCCTCAACTAGGTGTGGTCAACGTAGGGGTTGGGTTGTGCCCATATTTGATGGGTACCTTCGATTACCCGCCCCCTTAAGGCGATATCAAGTTTATATCCAATCACCATAAGGTTGATATTTTTCAAGTTTCGTCGTTCCGTAGGACTTACTTCAACGATCCATGGATACTTCCTTCCCCATAGACCACGATGGATGGGACATGACACCCAAGCATGTCCATTCCCTTGTCCGCAGTTGAAGTAGTGTACTCTTTAGTCTAGCAAACTTAAGCTAATACAGATCCAACTCCTGCACAAGAGTTTGATCCACTTCTAGAGCCTATTTGGGCTTAGGGTTCTCTTGCTGACACTGATTCATTAGACTTAGTCTTTCCCTCTGATGAAGCTGTAATTGAAGCAATGACTAGTCCGGACAAACCCTGGGAATATCTTCATCACAGATCATACTTCCTCCCAGAGTTAAGTAGAATCGAAGCTGGAGAATTCACCTTGACTATGACGGGAGATAGGTCTTGTCATATTAATCCCTTAGCTACACAGGAGGTTTATGCTAGGGTAATATGGAAACTATCACTGAAACCTTACCGATCAATATCTCCCAAAACCCTGGCGTCATGGAGAATGTTTTCGTTGGAGCCGACTGCTCCCCTGAAGATATTCAAATCTACATAGATCTTTTTAAAGAATTCCGCGACATTTTTGCCTGGTCTTACGAGGAAATGCTAGGAATCGATCCAAAAATAGTTGAACATGAAATCACAACTTATCCAGATGCCAAGCCTGTCCGACAGAAGCTTGATCCAGTTAACCCTAAGAAAGCAGCAACCATTAAGGTTGAGGTTGAGAAACTGCTAAAAGCCGGTTTTATCTATCCTATCCATTGACCCAATGGGTGTCAAACCTCGTGCCGATCAATAAAAGACAAGGAATGATTCATGTATGTACAAACTTCCATGATTTGAATAAGGCCTGTCCAAAAGATAATTTTCCCACACCATTCATCGACCAGATCATTTATGAATGTGCCAGTTGCGAGGCCTTCTCTTTCATGGACAGTTTTTTGGGATATAATCAAATACAAATCACACCTGAAGAGCAGCACAAAATGACATTTATTTGTCCTTGGGGTACATTTGCGTATCGTAAGATGCCTTTTGGTCTCAAAAATGCTGGAGTGACCTTTCAATGAGCCATGTCTTTTTCTTTCCATGACCGCAAGCATATAGTCGAGGCCTATTTAGATGATTTAGCATCTCGATCTCGCAAGAGAACGGATCATCCCACACACCTCCGACTTATCTTTGAGCGTTGTCGCTACTTCCAGATTCGCTTGAATCCAGACAAGTGCATATTTTGCGTAACATTAGGACGTTTGTTAGGTTTCATAGTGTCAACAACATGGATCATGGTTGATCCTCTCAAGGCTGAGGCAATAATTCAGTTCCCCCCCCCACACACAATCCTTCAACTTCAAAGTCTATAGGGCAAGGTGATTTTTTTAAGATGCTTCATCGCTAACTATGTCGAGATCACCAGGGGCTTTATGCGCTTACTTAAGAAAGATGTTCCTTTTTATTGGGACGATGTTTCTCAATGCTCTTTCGCCACATTAAAACATGCACTCACAACTTCCCCTCTGCTCCGGCCACCTAACTATAACAAGGATTTCTTATTATATCTGGCTGCAACAGAGTCAACCATTGGCATGGTCTTAGTTCAAGAAGATGACTTGTTCTTAGAATATGTCATCTATTACCTGAGCTGAGGCCTCATAGGACCGAAACTCAATTGTTCTCATATCGAAAAACTTGCATTGGTAGCAGTCCATGCTGTTCAACGGTTCCGTCATTATGTTCTATTTCACAAGACCACCATCATTGCTGTTGTGAATCCATTTCAATATATGTTGACACGACGGGTAATAGGCGGAAAGATCAGTAGATGGATAGTTATCCTCCAGGAGTTTGACTTAGATTTCATTTCAGCGAAATCCAAAAAGTCACTGGTCTTCACAGAACTTATTTGGGAACTTCCGGTTGAGTCAGGTGCTCTTGTGCCCAAAGAGTCACCTATTAGAGGAGATATGTTTTTGATCACCTCTTTGGATCCCTGGTATGGAGATATACTTATCTATCTCTAGACTTTGAAGTGCCCCACCTCTGCTTCTCGTGATGAGCGTCGACGCATATGCCATCAGGCTAAGAATTATCTCATACTCGATGATACATTGTATTGGAGAGGTGTAGACTGCATCCTGCGCTAATGTCTCACTCACGAAGAAGTAGTTATCGTGCTTAACGATTTCCATACTAGAGCCTGTGGCGGTCATTTGTTTGGGTTGGCAACAACCCAAAATATTCTACGAGCAGGTTAATTCTGGCCGACACTTATAAAAGATTGTATCGAATCGGTCAAGAAGTGCCACCCATGCCAAATATTCTCTCAGAAGATGAGGGCACATCCCGCTCCCATGTTTCCTATCATCACAGTTGGTGCCTTCACCAAGTGGGGGATTGATTACACTACATGCGACCTTGTCGTGGTCTATGACCAAGATAAGGACCCCCTTGGGGTAGGAAAATTCAAACCCATGTGGTTCGAACCTTTCATCACAAAAGAGGTTTTAAAAAAGGGCACTTATCGTTTGGTTGACTTTGAAGGGAATGCTTTGGAAGAGCCTAGAAATAGGCTCTACCCCAAGAAGTATTACTCATAGGCAGGTCACCGTGGGTAACTTTTTGTAACATATGTATAGTCTTTGTACTATTACTTTCTAGTTTCTTTTAGTGTTATGGACGTGTCGTTGATGTTATCTTTCGTCACTGTGGTAGATGTCAAGTGATTCCAAGCTGTTCATTTGGTATGTAGACGGTGCTAGCTGGCACACTCGAAGGCTTGCCTCTGCAGCTTGGGTAATCTTTACACCTCAAGGCCAGTTATTATCTTCCGGAGGTATATGCTTAGGTGACACCAAAAACAATGTCGCTGAGTATAGTGCAGTTATTGAGTTTCTTCGTGACGCTTTGTAATTTGGTATCTCTCATCTCCGGGTCTATCTCGACGCTCAGCTGATTGTGTCTCAGTTAAACAGAGTATACCGAGTTCATGATCCGACTTTACGCCGACAATTCCTTAGGCTACGTCTCTTAGAACGAAACTTTGATTATATTACATATTTTCATGTTCCTAGGAGATTAAACCAAGTTATAGATACTCTAGCTAATCAAATTTTAGATTGACATCTTGCACACATATGAAAGAACATTCACATAAACATGTAAATACATTTTTTGTACACATGATCCATAAGACACAAAAGACATAAAAATCCATATATAATATCATAGAGTAACCAGAGTACATAGATGGACGCAAGCGCCTCAAAAATATGACCAATAATGAGTCACGTGGCTTATGCCCTCAAAAAATATATACAAGTAGTGCTCGTGGCACGTGAAATGTCTAACTAAGGTCAAGGCCTGTGGGCCCTGTTATATTGATCCACAACGTTGGCTAAACACCGAAACAACCGGACCCACATCCGTGGTGCCCCCAATACATGAGGCTGCATAGATGGTGGCAGGTCCTTAATATTTTCCATAGGGACCGTGCGAGTGAGCGCAGTAAAGTTCCATTCGACTCGGCTCAATACCCTCTCAGCCTCCCCAGCTGGAAGATCTCCTACTACTGCTGGTCCCCCTGAGGCGGCAGGTGCGACCCCTGGCTGAAGACGACGCATGTTCCTCGCATAGTCAGTGGGTCGCACTGGTCCCACATCTGCACATAAAAAAAAAAAAAAAACAATGATGGAGACTTACCCATCTCTCCTCGCTCCTCACCAGGAGGTACTGGTATGTCAGGATTCCTTAAAAAATCAATCCCTGCATAAGGGTAATCCTCGATAACTGGGATCTGCTGTGATAGCCAGGCGAAGAAATCATCATCGAAGGACTCATTAGTCCTTCCACCACCTTGTCGTGGCAGCAATACTGCCCATCTACACATAGCAGGAAGAGAGGCCTGATGTCCTTGTACCACTACTCGAGGACTAAAACTCAGAGCTCTCTCAAAGAAGAATGAGCACTGAACGGTCCCGAACCCAAAGTTCCTCTCTGTCCGCAAACGACAATTTGTCAATTGCCTCTTCATACACTCAAGAAATGTGGTACTCCAATCAAATATTTGTGCATTTAAGCACTGGACTACACAATTCATCTGTGCACGGGACACTTGATGTAGAGCCGCAAAACCAGTGATTCGCCCAATAAGCAACACTATTGCCCGTAGTGATAAGTCAATAATCTTTCTTATGGGCACCTGTGAGCTTGAGCGGTCTGTATCAGCCTCACAGTAAAGACCTATCAATTCCGCTATGTTATGCGGCCCCGAAGGAAAAGTTCAGAAGTTGACTGGTTCCCCTCTCCGGGAGAGGCCAGTCAAAAAATAAATGTCCTCGGTCGTGGGCACCAGTGACTGCCCCTCTAACATGAATGCCTCTGCATCCGGATGCCAGTAGTCAACCAAGGCATTCAGTAGCCTAGGTTGTGCCCGCATAAAAGGACATAAGAAGAACTTGAGTAACCCAGATTGCATCAAGGAAGCCACAACATTGGGGTCTTCCCTGACCAAATCACTAACCTCTTCATGCTCTCTTTCTCTCTAGTGGACATACATCCTGCAAAACGCCAAGGTTCAGGAGGGTTAACCCTTGTTTTTTAAGCTTTTTTCATTCAAAAAGGGGGTCCATGTGGGTTTTAATACTGACAGTTGCGTGTACATGCGTGCAGGGTTTACTCTGCCCGAATGTACACACGACCTGTCTTGAGATAGCCCGCGTGGACCTAGGGCTGACCTTTTAAAGGTCGACACCCCCCCCAAAATGAAGCCTAAAGCAAAAAGAAAGACTTAAAATGCAAGATAGGAGAGTTTGTACTTACTCGGTCTAGACATAGGTTCATTTCATCCACTGTAGCTCCCAGAATCACCACTTTTATCAAAGGGGGTCTTTTGGCTCCAGAGTCAATTTCCAAATTAGCAATGGTAATAATGAGCTGTCAACTTCTATTTATAGACTTTTTGGCCTCTTTTTGTCATTTTTTTGGCCTCCCTTTTCATTTTCTTTAAACCAAAAACCATTTAGAGTGATTCAGGAGTTGCATGGGAGGGATATGATCGGGTATCGGGACAATTTTTTGGAGTTTTGGGTAATTTTCGGCGGTCTGTGATTTTTTTATTTTTATTTTTTATACGAGGATCAACTTGAGCATGTAGGTTAGGTTTCTACCCCGACTTTTGTATCTCGTTGTCTTTTTCCTTTGCCATAGGATCAATCCCATCAGGTTGCGACACAGAACCATCATAGCTACTTTAGAAGTGTCACGACTTGGTGGTAGAGCTTACCGGAACATGGATGCCCTAGGTGGATCATGGTTGCATTATGGTATACATGCTGTCTCTAATCACTGTAGGCTCGGGAGTCCTAGTTTTTTTTCCTGATTACGAGTTTGAGCTTCATTTGCATGATTCCTTTTCACTCTTGACCTCACCCTCGGGACTCCCAAAATATATAACAGGTCTTCTTTTAAGCCCTTTTCAGACCCTCTAAACATGAAAAGATTACCGAGCGATCTTGTGGCCTTTCACGCTCGTTAAACTGAAATTTGAAGTCACATCTGTCCGGCGGTAGTTTACCCCTTTTTCGGTCTGAACAGTCAACTGTACGAACAAAGGTAAACTAGGCCAAAAGCTATCGCTCCAAGGTATAAAATGGTCGATTCCTCTGGATGTTGGTCGGGCACAATTTCTTGTGACCCGGTTGCTTCAAAAGACCCTTGTTGGTCTAGATTTCGCCTTAGTGGTGGAGGGGGTGGCTCCAGTGTAACCGATGACAGGCCAAGAAGTCTTCGTGACTGATGAAGCTCATGATCCTCCACTATGTGAGAAGATAAAATACACTCTAGGGTTTTCTAGTCATTCAAAAACAAGATACACTAAAAAAGTCCCTATAAGATAAGACAGGAAAACACTAAATTAATTGGAAGAATAGTTACAACAACTAACACTAGAGAAACTTACTGGTGCAAGTGCAACTCGAAAACGGAAGCACCCTACGGGTATACTCTGCAAAGCGTGGCCTGATGTCTGTCTTAGGTACCGTGGTATACCCCCGTAGTCACCTGTGTATGTCCCTAAAAAAGATAGGCAACTAGGTTGCCGGCGCGTGAACAATCACCAGGCGGGTATAGTCGAAAGTCGGGTAGACCACAATGAGCAGGGTACCGAGCCCGAAACCTGTCAAGGGTATCGAGAGAAAGTGGTCTGGAAGACAACTGAGGACCTCGAATGGATTCGAGACCCACGAAGCTCCGTGGCAAATGCAATCAACATAATCCCAAGACAAACCCTCTATATGTGTTCTCCACTACGATTGGTCCAACTTTGGAGGAGTTATCTCCGCTACCTTTCTGCACGTGATCTCGTGTTTATCCCCTGTGTTAGAGGGGGGTCCTAGATAACTTTCACGATACTGGACTTGGACACTCCCTAACTCAGACTCCAATGTTTGATTTTAATGGCCTTGAAGAGTTTCCTCTCCAACCTAATCCAAGGCCCTGATCCTGAACTAGTTGGTTAACCCTACAAACATAAAAGTCGAATGAATTTTAGATTTAGTGTCAATTTTATGGCTTGTCTTATGTCAAAGGGAATGAAAGTGAAACTAGTGATGTTTTAAAGACGAAAGTAAAAATGAACAAAAAGCTGGAAACAAAAACCTTCACTTAACGCAAATTTTCAACAAGTTTTCAAATTTTGAAAAATTTTCTAAGATATTTTGAACAACAAACTCAAAGCAGGATTTCACTCGACTACGAGCTACTTACGATCTAAGCAAACTGTCAAGAAATTATGAAAGCAAAGACTTTTCCCTGGTTACTAATGCAAAACAACACTTTTCAACCAAACAAAGAAATGAAAGATTTTTTTTATTTATTTGAATGCTCACAAAGCAAAAAGCAAAAATATCAACAAGTCAAAAACCAAGAAAAACTTTTGGCCTAATCACAGATCGCAAAGAACCACTCCAAGAAATCACGCACTAGCAACTTAAAAAAGGACTCTCACACTTGTCTAAAAACCCTAAAGAATTTTTTTATGAAAACTTTTAAATGAAAAAAGAAAGCTATGGCTGAGATCAAACCTAAGCTACTGACTGCTAGGACAAAGATTCAAAAAACCTGAGAGGTATAACTCTTGTCAAGGGAAATGATGACTGCCTCACCCTCAACAAAAAATATCCTTCACAAGCACACTGCTGAGAATTCAACAAGAAGCGTGTGCACGCGAGCTGTGTAGAGCCAGAGGGCTTGTACACATGTGTTGGCCTTATACAGGCTTCGTGTATCTCTAAAAGTCTAAAACAAATAAAAATAGACAATCCAAACTAGGAAGAGACCACTGATACTGAGAACCAGGATCTCTGGAAGGCTTAGACACTTTCTTTAACAAAAAAAAGAAAACAATGTAAGGAAAAATTCGTAGAACAAACCAATTTGAGGTGAACCCTAAGCTATAGACTGCAAACAACAAAGACTAGAAAGAGTTCCAGAAAACCCCTGAGAATGACTGATTCTGACGGGGAAGAGGATGACTGCCTCAAAAATTTTCTGGAATCATACACACTATTGTTACTTCTTCATCTAGAATTTACACGTGGGCTATAAGAAAGTAGGGCACGGGTACACGCGTGCAGACCTTATGCATGCCGCGTGTACCTCTGTGGGTCTCGAAAAAAATACAGTCAAACAAAGAAACAAAGATAGCTGGTATGGAAGACCATAATCTTTGTTAGCTCAGACTTTGCAGAAACTTCAAAAAACAGGAATGAAAACCAGTCTTCTAAAAATACCCAAAAATATTCCTAGGAACCCTAGAGACTTCCCCAGTATGGTCGCCAATTCTGTTGTGGTGAGAAATCCCCCTACGGACTAGCATTTAGGGTTATATTATGCATGCAGATAAGACCAAAAGAATCCTACTTTCTACCGTCGTCCCAGACCTAATCCCCATTTCTTTTAAGCAAATACATGGTTAAACGAACATACTTTGTTCACGACGTTTGATGTTGATCCTTCTTCACGCTTGATCGCTTGTTAGCAACTATCCTCCCAAGACTGACCTGCGTGCAAAACAAGAAACAAACTCTACATGCATTTGTTCTACAGATTAATGGGTTAGAGATTCAAACATATATTCACTAAACTATGAAGAACTCATATAGTGGGATGGGAAAAGCATTTCTTTATTATTAACTTTAATGAATCAACTTACAATGTCGAGACCAGCCACCACTCTGTGAACCTGATCCTGGTCTCCTCTTCAAATGTCCTCCAACTTCTTTGCTCTGTATCTCTCTTTGCACAAGGATGGATAAAGGGTTGGGACAATGGGAATGTGCAATTGGGTAGAGTTTCTTTACTATTATTCTCCTCCCTCCAAATGGGACCCCTAGCCCTTCTTTTATAGGCTAGAAGAAGCTAGGTATTTGGATGAACCCTCGGCCATGCATGACTGGGAGTTTCAGTTAACTCACCCAAACCTGTGTGTTCCGTCGACAACTTTCCTTTTTTCATGCTTTTGTAGGTACACATGGGTTGTTTTAGGTCAGCTAGCGTGTACACGTGTGTAGTAATGGAGTAGGGCGTGTGGGCCCTTATAAAATAGGTTTTTTATAGAGTTGTTCAACAATGTTTTGGAAAAGAAGGAATCTAAGATGGCCTGATGCCAGGTAAGCTTGTATGGTGCAAATTAGGGTTATAACAACCCCACATGAAAGGGGTTAAGGTTGGTTGAGCTATGCATGGCTTAATTGTAGCTATATTGAACATAGGGGAGAATCTCATCCCATGTGTGAGGGTGATTGGAATTATACATGCGTAGGATATGCACAATCATTCAATTTACGACCTCTGTTTGGCCATCTGTCTCGGGGTGGAAGGCCGTGGATTTGGTGAGCTTGGTGTTCAACAATGACTAGAGGCTTGACCATAATGTGCTGAGAAATCGACTATACCGATCTGAGACAATGGTTTGTGGTATTCCAAAATGTACCCAGACTCATTCAAAGAAGAGCTTGGTAGTGGACTCTGCTGTGATTCTCTTCTTGCATGCGACCATAATTGACATCTTAGAAAATTGATCCACAACCACAAAAACACAGTCATTGCCCCACTTGGTGGACGACAGGCCCAACATGTAGTCCATTGAGTTGGATTCCCATGGCCTATCAGGAGTAGGCAGAGGGGTGTACGAGCCCTATTCCTTAATGGTCGGTTTGGAAATTGTGCAGGAAGTGCAGAACCTAATATATTTGCTGACTTCCTACCGAAGTTTCAACTAGTAGAAATGTTTCTGTAGCATTGCCACTGTATTTTCGACACCAAAGTGTCCCGCCACCCGACTGTAGTGGGATTCCCAGATCAACTTCACTTGCCCGCTTGATAAAATGCAGATATGGCCTAGACGTCACAACATCCCGTCCTAAATATGGAAATTATCTACAACTGCGTTTGCGCCCAACATTTGGTAGGTAGTGGCGAAGTCTGAGTCTGTCTCATAGAGTTGGGGCCATACAAAGGTCTCATGGCTGCAAGAGTCTAGCACCGTGGTGAGTGTCGCGATTAGTGGTCTGTTGAGGCAATCATCGACGTGGTTGGTGCTTCCAATTTTATACTTGATGTTGAGGTGGAACTGCTACAAGTACATGGACCACTTCTGATGGAGGTCATTCTACAATTTACCTTGTGTATGCATGAACTGCAATGGCTTATGATTAGTGTGGATGATTGTCTCGTTCTCAAGAATGTAATGTCTCCACTAGCGACAGGCTTTCACAATGGAGTACATTTATTTGTCGTAAGTAGGGTACTTACGGACATCATCTGATAGTGTCTCACTATGATAGGCCGTGAGTTGGTCGTGCTGAGTGAGAACAATGCCCACAACATAGTCTAAAACATCTATCTCAATCTCAAAGGGCTGTTGTAGGTCCGATAGTGAAAGTACTGGGGCTGAGCACAAGCACTGCTTCAAACCATCAAATTCTTGTTGTTGGGAGCGGCCCCACACAAATTTTTCCTTACCACCACCCCTGGTTACTTGGTTGAGGGCCCATGCAATATGGGAGAATCCCAACACGAAACTGCGGTAGAGATTGGCAAGGCCCAATAAGCTCTGAAGCTCAGTGAGTGTGGTTGGGGCTGGCCAATCACGAATGAATTGGATTTTGGATGGATCCACATGTACGCCATGTTGATCAAAAATGTATCCCAAGTAATGAACCATGTCCATGTCGAAGGATCATTTTTCCAAGTTGGCGTAGAGCTGGAGCTACCGCAGGGTGTGTAGAACCTGTTGAATATGATGCAAGTGTTCTGCCCAAGTCTTGCTATAAATGAGGATGTCATCCAGATACACCACTACAAAAGTACTGGTGAATGGTTGCAGGATATCATCCAACATCCTCATGAAAGTGGCTGGACCATTTGTTAAACCAAAGGGCATGACCAACCATTAAAAAAGACCTTCCTTTGACTTGAAGGTGGTATTCCATACATCTGTCTGTTCTATCAGGACTCGGTGGTAGCCAGACTTTAGATCAATCTTACTGAAGTATTTGGCCCTTGTGAGCTGATCAAGGAGGTCACCGATTCGGGGAATTGGGTACCGGTTTTTGATTGTGATTTTATTCAAAATCAGGTAATCAATGCAAAGTCGCCATGTTCCATATTTCTTCTGTACCAGCACGATTGGGCTCCCGTAAGGTGATGATATGGGATGGATGTGCCCCTTGTGGATCAGTTCTTGGATCTATTACTTGATCTCCTCATTCTCTAACAAAGAGAGGCGGTAGACTTGCCCATTGGGCAACCGTGCACTGGGGGTCAGATCAATGGGGTGCTTGACCTGATAGTGCAGAGGTAGCCCAGTAGGTGAGGAGAATATATCTGAGTATTCTTCCATGACCTTATCCACTTGCTTCTGCTGTGTGGAGAGGTCAACCTCAGAGACCCTAGATGTGGTTGCGATCTTTCGTTCATTCTTAGAGTGAATCACGAATAAGACAAACTTCCCTGTCTGAGAGATGACCTTTCTGCATTGCTTGGGAGAGATCAAAGAAATAATGCTGGGTGGGACTACCTTGGGTATCCTGTAAAATTTCTTGTTCAAAGTAATAATAACACTATGAGGCCTAAACTTATATACATCATGACATTTCCATATATATGGTTGGCCCAAAAGAACATTAAAAACTTTGAGAGGGGCAACACCACACAATACCTCGCATTTCAAGGTCTTGATGCCGTATGACATGCGACATTGTTGGCTGACGTGAATGCCACTTCCTTGGTGGAGACATCTGATGGTAGAGGGCTATGGGTACATCATAGTTAGTAGGGCAAGTCGCTTGACAACCTCTGCTGAGATGAGGTTCTTCTGGCTACATCTATCAATGATGAAGTGCAACATGGTACCCTGCACCCACATCTGTGAATGAAAAAGGCGCTCGACTTACTTTGGCTCATCTGGTTAACCAGGCTAGATCTTGGTGGTAGAAATGATAGCACTGGGTTTTTCATCTATGATCCGTCTCCCCCTTTCTAGTTCTAACTCAGAGTCGAAACCCACATCTGATTCTTAGGCTTTCACCTCAGCCACCAACGACTGCTTCGAGCGACAATCAACAATGTTATTCCAGGGGCTCTTATGGAAGTCACACCACTTCCCGGTATCTTTCTTTGTCTTTCCAGTGTCCTTCTTTTCTTTCATCTTGGACTGGTTGTCTTAAGGTTGTCTGTCTTTTCTCTATCCTTTGTTCTGCGAGTTGGGGCCGCCCTTTTCTGGATTTTGCTATGAGGGGTTCCTATGACCAAATTTCTGCATCTTTTGCTTGAGCTTCTGCTCGATTTTGACGACATATCAGTAGGTGACGCCCAAGGATGAGATGTCAAGAAAATCCATTTCGGCCTAGATGTATCTATGTAGTCTGCCATGATACTTGAGCACCAGATGTCGCTCATAATATTTGATACCCAACTAGGTGCGCAAGGTATGGAAGATATTTGTGAACTTGGGCACCTCTTAGTCTCTTTCCTACAACAACGTGGTGCATTTTGTGTACAGGTCGTCATACCTTCCAACAGAGTAGTATTGTTCCTTAATAGCATCCCCGAAGGACTCCCACGTGTCTATGACTACAAATAATTAGGGTTCCTCTATTTCCTTTTTCTCACATAAAGTTTTCCACTAATCTTTGACATGGGGGACAACTTTGAGGAGCGCAAAAGTAATATTTTATCTATTTGAGAAGTTATTGACAAAGAAATACCCTTCTAGCAGATTCAACCATTGGTCTACCACATATGCATCTATCTGACCTTCAAATATAGGAATATCGAAGTTCATTTGTAACTTGAAGGGGGCAATGCCTCCATTTGAGGAAGATGCATCTCCTGTTGGTAGCCACATAAGGATTTGCGCAAAGCTATCCATCATCTCGTTCCTCAGTTTCGTGAGGATTTCCTCTAGAAACATTTTGAAGGGATCTTATGTCCTGTCATATTTCTTTTATTCTACCATGAGAGGTCATTTGGGCATGTGAGATCTTTTTTCCTCAAGAGACACAAGCTAGAGACCCAATTCTTTCTACCCTAACCTCGTTGGGGACATGCATTAAGAATGACAAGGGGCAGATTGCTCTGATACCCCTGATCTAGAATATATTTGCAGAATGAAATGAATAGAGATTATTATGAAAATATTCTTGACAAAGAATAAAAAATATACAGTAAAACTGGTTTCTATTTAATAAGGAAATAAGCTGAAACTGTAGAATGCAGTGGAAACGAGCTTGCTAAAATGGTGGGGGCTTATCTCTGAGAAGAGATGTGGCCACCGCACTTATTCTCAAGAATATGATTACAATGAGGCTCTGAAGGCCTTTTTACAATAAACAAGAATGTCAAAATCTCTAGACATCCAAAAAACCTAACCCTAGGAGATGAAGCGCCGAAATTCATGTGGGCCCCATTTGGGTAAGTTAGTACATCAACTTCTCTGGGTCATACCTTTTGCATATGATCTCTGTTTTAGGTGCACGATAGCCTATTGGAAATGTCTATCCGAGACTACACATTTTGCTGCTATCAATCTATCAAAGGTCATTCTGACTGTGGCGAGCCCTAAAAAACATTGTTTAGGGCCTCAAAACGGCCCCGCAAGTCAGGGACCCGAAAAATAAGTAAAAAACTGCCAAACTGGAAAAATGCCAGAATGAGCCAGTTGGAATAGGTGGGAGGCTACTGAAATCCATTTGGATCAATTCTCCCCCCTTAGGAAGCAATGGTCTCCATTTCATTGAGTTCCCCCATCAGATGAGGAAATTTCTGCTGAATTTGGCCCCGGGTGAGCCACTTTCCTTGGTGCAAGAGCTTCCCTACTTTGACAACTTGATAAATATGGATCATTTGCTGGCGAGTTCCCTTGATCTGTTTTTCCACAATATGATCACTAGATTCCTATTGTATGCAGTTAGGGTTGAGCTATGTTGGTGTGAGTTGTTCTCCTATCTCTGAGTTGTCCAATAATGGTGGGAAATATGGTCGAAGGATATCCACATTGAACACTGGGTGCAAGCCAAGGAAAGGAGGAATGCTGAGCTCGAAAGAATTATCACCCACAACCTTGGTGATGGTGTACAACCCATAACGGAGTGGGCAAAGCTTTTGATGGGGTCCCGCAAGGCGCTATTTCTGCAGGTGCAACCAAAATTTTTCATCCACCTGAAACTTATGTGGCACCCGATGTTGATCATGGCGCTACTTGTACTTCTCATTGGACTTTTGTAGGATATTTTGAACCTGTTGGTGGATGTGATGGATCAAATCAATGAACCTGGTTGCTTTGTCAAATTCAATTGGAGAACGAGATGAGTCGACCAAGGTGAATGCAAGGGGTAGTGCAACATCTATGGGACCCAATGACTGGAATCCCAACCCCACCTGAAAGGGGTTGTTGTTGGTTGAGCTACGCAGTGCTTGGTTGTAGCTATGATGAACATGGGGGAGACTCTCATCCCATGTGCAAGGGTGCTTGGAATTATACATGCACATGATATGCATGATCATTCATTTTAAGACCTTGGTTTGGCCATCTGTCTGGGGGTGGAAGGCTATGTATTTGGTGAGTTTGGTGTCCAGCAGTGACCAGAGGCTTGACCAGAATGTGTTGAGAAATTGACTACCCTGATATGAGACAATGGCTTATGGGATTCCAAAATTTAACTAGACTCATTCAAATAAAATCTTGGCAGTGGCCTTTGTTGTGATGCTCTTCTTGCAGGCGACCATAATCACCATCTTAGGAAAGCGATGCACAACCACAAAAACACAGTCATTTCCCCACTTGGTGGATGGGAGGCCCGACATGTAGTCCATTGAGATTGATTCCCATGGTATGTCAGGAGTAGGAAGAGGGGTGTACAAGCCCTGTTTCTTAGTTTCCAGTTTGGAAATCACGTAGGCATTGCAGGACATGATATACTTCTTGACCTACTGTCGAAGTTTCGACCATTAGAAATGTTTTTGCAACATTTCCACTATATATTCGATGCCGAAGTGTCCTGCCACCCGATTGTAGTGGGCTTCCCAGATCATCTTCGCTCACTTGCTTGATGGAACATAGATATGGACCAGATGACACAACAACCCATCTAGAAGATGGAAATTAGCGACAACTACATTTGAGCCCAACATTTGGTAGGTGGCGGTGAAGTCCGGGTCAATTTCATAGAGTTGGGGCCATCCAAAGGTCTCATGGTCGTAGGAGTCTAGCACCGTGGTGAGTGTCGCGACTGGCGGTCTACTGAGACAATCAACGATGTAGTTGGTGCTTCCTGTTTTATACTTGACGTTGAGGTGGAATTGTTGCAAGTACGTGGACCACTTGTGATGATAGTCATTCTACAATTTGGCTTGTGTATGCATGAACTGCAGTGGCTTATGATTAGTGTGGATGACTATCTCCTTCCAATAATGTAATGTCTCTACTGGTGGCATGCTTTCACAATGAAGTACATTTCTTTGTCGTAACTAGGGTACTTATGGAAAACATCTGATAGTGTCTCACTATGATAGGCCACGAGGTGGTCGTGTTGAGTGAGAACGGTGCCCACAACATAGTCTGAAGCATCTGTCTCGATCTCAAAGGTTTGCATCAGGTCTGGTAGTGAAAGTACTGGGGCTGAGCACATGCACTGCTTCAAATCATCCTTACCACACAAATTTATTCTTACCACCACCCTAGGTTACTTGGCTGAGTGCCCATGCAATATGGGAGAATCCTAACACGAACCTGTGGTAGAAATTGGCAAGGCCCACGAAGCTTCGAAGCTCAGTAAGTGTGGTTGGGGTTGGCTAGTCATGGATGACTTAGATTTTGGCTGGATCCACATGTATGCCATGCCAATCAACGATTTATCCCAAGTAATGAACCCTATCCATGCTGAAGGAGCATTTTTCCAAGTTGGCATAGAGATGGTGCTGTCGCAGGGTGTGCATAACCTGCTGAATATGCAACAAGTGTTCTGCCAAAGTCTTGTTATAAATGAGGATGTCATCCAGATACACCATTACAAAATTATTGGTGAATGGTCGTAGGATATTATCCATCATCCTCATGAAAGTGGCTAGAGCATTTGTTTAATCAAAGGGCATGACCAACCATTCAAAAAGACCTTCCTTTGACTTGAAGGTGGTCTTCCATACACCTGTCTATTCTATAGGGACCCAGTGGTAGTCAGACTTCAGATCAATCTTATTGAAGTATTTGGCCCTCGCGAGATGATCAAGGAGGTCATCGATTCGAGGAATCAAGTACTGGTTTATGACTGTGATTTTATTCAGGGCCTGGTAATCAATGCAGATTCGTTGGGTTCCATATTTCTTCTGTACCAACACGATTGGGCTCCCGCAAGGTGATGAGATGGGATGAATGTGATCCTTGTGGAGCAGTTCTTGGATCTGCCACTTGATCTCCTCATTGTCTAACAGAGAGTGGCAGTAGACTGGACCATTAGGCAGTGGTGCGTTGGGGGTCAGATCGATGGGGTGCTTGACTTGATAACGCAAAGGTACCCTAGTAGGTGAGGATAAGATATCTGAGTATTCTTCCACGACCTTATTCACTTACTTCTACTGTGCGAAGAGGTCAGTCGCAAAGACCCTGGATGTGGCTGTGATCTTTTTCTTATTCTGAGAGTGAATTACGAAGAAGACAAACTTGTCTATCTAAGAGATGACCTTTCTGCATTGCTTGGAAAAGATCAAGGAAATAAAACTGGGTGGGACTGCCTCGGGTATCTTGTACAATTTCTTTTTCAAAGTAATAATAACACTCTGAGGCCTAGACTCATATACACCATGACGTTTTCATAAATATTGTTGGCCCAAATGAACATAACAAACTTCGAGAGGGGCAACATCACACAATACCTCGCCTTTGAAGGGCTTGGTGCCATATGACATGTGACATTGCTGGACGACGCAGATGTCGCTTCATTGGCAGAGCCATCCGATGGTGTAGGGCTATGGGTGTGATGTTGTCTCTAGGGCATGTCACTTGACAACCTCTGCTGAGATGAGGTTCTTCTGGCTACCACTATCAACAATGAAGTGCAACGAGGTACCCTTCACCTAGATCTGTGAATGAAAAATACGCTCGGCTTCCTCTGGTTAACTGGGTTGGAGCTTGGTTGTAACAATGGTAGCACTAGGTTCTGCGTCTATGATCCATCTCCCCCTTTCTGGTTTTGAATCAGAGTTGGAACACGCATCTGATTTAGAGGCCTTCACCTCAACCACAAGTGACAATCAACAGTGTTATGCCAGGGGATTTTATGGAAGTTGCGCAGCTTCTTGGTATCTTTCTTTGTCTTTCAGTGTCCTTATTTGCTTGCGGCCTGGAATGATTGTCCTGAGGCTGTCTGTCTTTTCTCTGTCCTTTGTTCTAAGGGTTGGGGCCGACCTTTCCTGGATTTCCTAGGACCAATCTTTTTTTTGAGCTTCTGCTCGATTTTGACGGCATATCGGTAGGCTACGCCCAAGGATGAGATGTCCAGAAACTCTATTTTTTCCTTGATGTATCTATTTTGATACCCATCTTGGTGCACAAGGTATGGAAGATATTTGTGAACTCGGGATGCTTGGTCTCTTTCCTGCCGCAACATGGCCCATTTTGTTTACAGGTCCTCATAACTTCCAACAAGGTAGTATTGTTCCTTAATAGCATCCCTAAAGGACTCCTAGGTGACTGTGACTGTAACTAATGAGGGTTCCTCTTCTTCCTTTTGCTCACAGAAATTTTCCCACCAATCTTTGACATGGGGTATGACTTTGAGGAGCGCAAAAGTAATCGTTTCTCTATTCGAGAAGTTATGGATAGAGAAATACCCTTCTAGTAGATTCAACCATTTTTTTACTACTTCTGCGTTTATCTGACCTTCAAATATAGGAATATCGAAGTTGATTTGTATCTTGAAGGGGGTGGTTCCTCTATTTGAGGAAGATGCATCGCTTGTTGGTAGTCGCCAAAGGATTTGTGTAAAACTATCCATCATCTCGTTCCTCTGTTGCGTGAGGATTTCCTGGAGCAACATTTTCAAGGGATCCCCTGTCCCATCATCTTTCTTTTATTCTGCCATGAGAGGTTGTTTGGGTGTGCAAGAGCATTTTTCCTCAAGAGACATAGGCTCAAGACCCAATTCTTTGTACCCTAACCTCGCTGGGGACATGCATTAGGAACACCAAGGGGTAGACCACTTTGATACCACTAATACATAATATATTTGTAGTATGAAATGAATAGAGATTATTATGAAAATATGCTTAACACATAATAGAAAATATACAGTAAAACTGGTTTCTATTGTTGTTGGGTATTCTACCCTACGGACTAATAAGCTAGGGCTCTAAACTTATACGCAGAAAATGACCCTTAAGATTCAACTTTTAACCTTCTACCCAAAATCTCAACCCCTTTTCGAGCAAACAATGGAAGAATTAACTCACCTTTTTAACGATGCTTGAAGTAGATCCTCCGTTGAGCCTTCTATTTCCTTGATGCAACTGCCCCTTCTACAAAGCTTCCTGCAATCAAGATAAGACTACACATGCATGCTACTAATATAATGGGGGGTTAGAAATAAAACATAAATCAAATGACATAGATGAGATTCATGAACTTTGGGACGGGAAAAGCATCTTTTTCATTAGTCTCAAAATGAATCACTTACAATGAGTTCTGAGACTGGCCACTGTTCCTCGATCCTGATCCTGGGCTCCTCCTCTTCTTTTGTCCTCCAACTGCTGCAACATGAAGTTCTCCTGAAGCTTAAGGCAAAGCTAAAGGATGTGGACAATAATAGGCTTGGCTATTTTGGCAGAGTTTCTTTGCTATCCTTTTTCCTCTTTTGATTAGTACCCCTACCCCTCCTTTTATAGGCTAGGAAGAGCTAGGGTTTTAGTCGAACTCTCGGCCATGCATGGCGGAGAG
>ML838161.1:0-20715 GCA_009831015.1 Picea engelmannii | reverse complement strand
GTGCAGTAAAGGGACAACAAGCGGTTACCCGCGCCCAGTGAGAAGTTAGGGCGCGGGTTGCTTGTTTTGAGTGGTTTTTTGAGGAGTTAATCAGCATGGCTTTGGCTAGGAAGAGGCATGAGTTGGCCTGATGCTAGGTAAACCTGTATGGTGCATTTTAGGGTTATAACATCTATTCAATAAGGAAATAAGCTGAAACTGTAAAATGTCGCGGAAACAAGCTTGCTAGAATGGTGGTGGCTTATCTCTGAGAAGAGATGTGATGGCTTCACTCATTTGCAAGAATATGATTACAATGAGGTTCTGAAGGCTTTCTTACAATAAATAGGAATGCAAAAAACCCTATACATCCAAAAAACCTAACCCTAGGAGATGAAGCGACAAAAGTCATGTGGGTCCCATCTGGGTAAGTTAGTACATCAACTTCCCGGTGTCCTAATTTTTTCATACGATCTTCGTTTTAGGCACATGATAGCTCGTTGGAAAGGTCTATCCGAGGAATACACATTTTTATGCTATATATAAAATTACTAGAGGTCATTTCAACTGAGGCGATCCCTAAAAAATGTTGTTTAGGGCCTCAAAATGGCTCCGCAAGTCAGGGACACGAAAATTAGGGAAAAACTGCCACACTAGAAAACTGCCAAAATGAGCCAGTTGAAATAGGTGGGAGGCCACCGAAATCCTTCTAGATCAATCCTCCCACCTTAGGAAGCAATGGTCTCCATTGCATTGATATCCCCCATCATATGAGGAAATTTCTGCTGAATTTGGCCCCGTGTCAGCCACTTGCCTTGGTGCAGGAGCTGCCCTCCTTTGACAACTCGATAAAGATGGTTTCTTTGCTGGCGAGTGACTTTCATATATTTTTCCACAATATGATCACGAGATGCCTATTGTATGTAGTTTGAGTTGAGCTATGTTGGTGTCAGTTGTTCTGTTATCTCTGAGGTGTCCTATAATGGTGGGAAATAAGATCGAGGAATATCCACGTTGAACACTGGGTGCAAGCCAAGGAAAGGGGGAATGTTGAGCTCGAAAGCATTATCACCCACAACCTTGGTGATGGTTTATGACCTGTAACAGAGTGGGTGAATCTTCTGATGGGGTCCTGCATGACACTCTTTCTGCAAGTTCAACCAAACTTTGTCGCCCACCTAAAACTTATGTGGAACTCGATGTTGATCATGGCGCTGCTCGTACTTTTCATTGGATTTCTGTAGGATATCCTGAACTTGTTGGCAGATGTGATGGATCTGCTCAATGAACTGGGTTGCTTTGTAAACTTCATTTGGAGTAGGAGATGAGTCGGCCGAGGTGACCGCAAGGGGTAGTGCAACATCTATGGGACCCAATGGTTGGAATCCCAACCCCACCTGAAAGGGGTTTTGGCCGATTGAGCTATGTAGGGATCAATTGTAGCTATGTTGAACATAGGGGAGAATCTCATCCCATGTGTGAGGGTGCTTGGAATTATACATGCACAGGATATGCACAATCATTCGATTTATGAACTCGGTCTGGCCATCTCTCTGGGGGTGGAAGGCCGTGGATTTGGTGAGCTTGGTGTCCAACAATGACTAGAGGATTGACCATAATGTGCTGAGAAATAGACTGTACTGATATGAGACAATGAATTTTGGGATTCCAAAATTTACATAGACTCGTTCAAACAAGAGCTTGTCAGTGGCCTATGCTATGATGCTATTCTTGCAGGCGGCCAAAATCACCATGATTAGTGTGGATGCATGTCTCCTTCCCAAGAATGTAATGTCTCCATTGACGGTAGGCTTGCACAATGGAGTAAATTTCTTTGTCATAAGTAGGGTACTTACGGACAACATATGATAGTGTCTCACTATGATAGGCCATGGGTTGGCCGTGTTGAGTGAGAAAGACAACCACAACATAGTCTCAAGCATCTGTCTTGATCTCAAAGGGCTACTGCATGTATGGTAGTGAAAGTACTGGGGTTGAGCACAAGCGCTACTTCAAATCATCGAACGCTTACTGTTGGGACCGACAAATTTTTCCTTATCACCATGGTTGTTTACTTGGCTGGGGGCCCATGCAATATGGGAGAATCCCAACATGAACCTGCGGTAGAAATTGGCAAGGCCCAAGAAAATCCGAAGCTCAGTGAGTGTGGTTGGGGCTAGCCAGTCATGAATGACTTGGATTTTGGATTTATCCACATGTACGCCATGTTGATCAATGATGTAGCCTAGGTAATGAACCTTGTTTATGCTAAAGGATAATTTTTCCAAGTTGCCGTAGAGATAGTGCTGTCGCAGGCTATGCATAACCTATTGAATATGCTGCAAGTTTTCTACCCAAGTCTTTCTATAAATGAGGATATCTTATGTGGCACCCAACGTTGATCATAACACTGCTTGTACTTGTCACTGGACTTATGTAGGATATCTTGAACCTATTGGTGGATGTGTTGGATCTGCTCAATGAACTGGGTGGCTTTGTAAAATTCAGTTGGACCAGGAGTTGAGTTGGCCGAGGTGACTGCAAGGGGTAGTGCAACATCTATGGGACCCAATGAATGGAATCCCAACCCCACCTGAAAGGGGATGTGGTTGGTTGAGCTATGCATGGCTCAGTTGTAGCTCTGATGAACAAAGGGGAGACTCTCATCCCATGTGCGAGGGTTCTTGGAGTTAAACATGCAAAGCATATGCATGATCATTCGATTGATGACCTCAGTCTGTCCATCTATCTGGGGTAGAAGGCCGTGGATATGGTGAGATTGGTGTCTAACAGTTACTAGAGGCTTGACCAGAATGTGCTAAAAAATCAATTGTCCCGATCTGAGACAATGGCTCGTGGGATTCCAAAATGTACGCTGACTCGTTCAAAGAAGAGCTTGATAGTGGCCTTTGATGTGATGCTCTTCTTGCAGGTGGCAATAATCGCCATCTTAGAAAAGTGATGCACAACCACAAAAATATAGTCATTGCCCCGCTTGGTGGACGAGAGGCCTGACATGTAGTCCATTGAGATGGATTCCCATGGCCTTTCAGGAGTAGGCAGAGGGGTGTACAGGCCCTATTTCTTAGTGTCCAGTTTGGCAATCGCACAGGCAGTGCAGGACCTGATATACGTGGTGACCTGCTGTCGAAGTTTCGACCAGTAGAAATATTTCTGCAACATTGCCACTATCTTTTCGATGTCGAAGTGTCCTACCACCCGACTATAGTGGGCTTCCTAGATCAACTTCACTCGCTCGCTTGGTGGAACAAAAATATGGCCCTGACGACACAACAACCCGTCCTGAAGATGGAAATTAGCGACAACTGTGTTTGCGCCCAACATTTCATAGGTGGTGGAAAAGTACAGGTCTGTCTCATATAGTTGGGGCCATCCATAGGTCTCATGGCCAAAATATTCTAGCACCCTGATGAGTGTCGCGATTGGAGGTCTATTGAGGCAATCAATGATGCGGTTGGTGCTTCCCGTTTTATACTTGATGTTGAGGTGGAAATGCTACAAGTACGTGGACCACTTTTGATGGTGGTCATTCTGCAATTTACCTTGTGTCTGCATGAACTGCAGTGGCTTATGATCAATGTGGATGACTGTCTCCTTCTCAAGAATGTAATGTTTCCACTAGCGGTAGGCTTGCATAATGGAGTAGATTTCTTTGTCGTAAGTAGGGTAATTACAAACAACATATGATAGTGTCTCACTATGATAGGTCACGGGGTGGCTGTGATGAGAGAGAATGATGCCCACACCATATTCTGAAGCATATGTCTTGATATCAAAGGGGTGTTGCAGGTCCGATAGTGAAAGCACTGGGTCTGAGCACAAGCATTGCTTCAAATGATCAAATGCTTATTATTGGGAACATACCCACACAAATTTCTCCTTACCACCACCGTTGGTTACTTGGATGAGGGCCCATGCAATATGGGAGAATCCCAACATGAACCTGAGGTAGAAATTGGCAAGGCCGAAGAAGCTCCGAAGCTCAGTGAGTGTGGTTGGGGCTAGCCAATCACAAATGACTTGGATTTTGGATTGATCCACATGTACGCCATGCTGATAAATGATGTAGCCCAGGCAATGAACCCTATCCATGTTGAAGGAGCATTTTTCCAGGTTGGCATAGAGCTGGTGTTTCCACAGGGTGTGCAAAACTTGCTGAATATGCTGCAAGTGTTTTTCCCAAGTATCGCTATAAATGAGGATGTCATCTAGATACACCACTACAAAAGTATTGGTGAATGGTTGCAGGATATCATCCATCATCCTCATGAAAGTGGATTGAGCATTTGTTAAACCAAAGGGCATGACCAACCATTCAAAAATACCTTCATTTGACTTGAAGGGGGTCTTCCATACATCTGTATGTTCTATCAGTTCTTGGTGGTAGCCAAACTTCAGATCAATCTTACTGAATTATTTGGCCACCGTGAGCTGATTAAGGAGGTCGTTGATTCGGGGAATCAGGTACCGATTTCTGACTATGATTTTATTCAGGGCATGGCAATCAATGTAGAGTCACCATGTTCCATCTTTCTTCTGTACCAACACTATTGGGCTCCTACAAGGTGATGAGATGGAACAAATGTGCCCCTTGTGGAGCAGTTCTTGGATCTACCGCTTGATGATCGATGGGGTGCTTGACCTGACTGTGAAGAGGTACCACAATAGGTGAGGAGAAGATATCTGAGTATTCTTCCACAACCTTAGGAGAATATATATGAGTATTCTTCCACAACCTTATCCACTTGCTTCTGCTGTGTGGAGAGGTCGGCCGCAGAGACCTTGGATGTGGCTGCGATCTTTTGCTCATTTTGAGAGTGAATCATGAAGAAGACAAACTTCCTTGTCTAAGAGATGAAATTTCTGCATTTCTTGGCATAGATCAAGGACATAACAATGGGTGGGACTACCTCAGGTATCCTGTACAGTTTCTTGTTCAAACTAATAATAACAATGCAAGGCCTAGATTCATATACAACATGAAAATTCCATAAAAATGGTTGGACCAAAAGAGAATTACAAACTTCGATAGGGGAAACATCACATAATACATCATCTTTGAATGGATTGATTTCGTATGACAGGTGACATTGTTGGTTGACGCAGATGTTGCTTCCTTGGCGGAGCCATCCGATGGTGTAAGGATGCGGGTGTGACGTTGTTGGCAGGGCAATTCGCTTGACAACCTCTGCTGAGATGTAGTGCATCCGGTATCCTTCACCCACATCTATGAATGAAAAAGGCACCCACCTTCCTCTGGCTCATCTGGTTCATTAGGCTAGAGCTTGGTGGTAGCAACGGTAACACTGGGTTATTTTTATTTGATCTATGTCCCCCTTTCTTGTTCTAACTTAGAGTCAGAACCCACATATGATTCAAAGGCTTTCACCTCAGCCACCAATGACTGCTTCGAGTGGAAATTAATAGTGTTATGCCATGGGCTCTTATGGAAGTCACACCACTTCCCGATATATTTCTTTGTCTTTCCAGTGTCCTTCTTTGCTTGCGACCTCGAATGGTTGTCTTGAGGTTGTCCTTCTTTTCTTTATTCTTTTTTCTGCGGGTGAGGGCCACCCTTTCCTTGCTTTTGGTGTGAGGGGTTCCTAGGACCAAATTCTGCGTCTTTTGTTTGAGCTTCTGCTCGATTTTGACTGCATATCGGTAAGTCGCGCCGAAGGATGAGATGTTCAAAAACTCCATTTCGACCTGTATTTATCTATGTAGACCATCATAATACTTGAGCACTATATGTCTCTTAGAATATTTGATACCCAACTTGGTGCGCAAGGTATGGAAGATATTTGTGAACTGGGGCACCACTTGGTCTCTTTGCTGCCACAACGTGGTCCATTTTCTATACAGGTCGTCATAACTTCCAACAGGTTAGTATTGTTCCTTAATAACATCCCTGAAGGACTCCTAGGTGATCGTGCCTGTAAATAATGAGGATTCCTCTTTTTCCTATTGCTCACATAAAGTTTCCCACCAATATTTGACACGGGGCACGACTTTGAGGAGCGCAAAAGTAATATTTTCTCTATTTGAGAAGTTATGGACAGAGAAATACCCTTCTAGCAGATTCAACCATTTTTCTACTGCATCTGCATCTATCTAACCTTCAAAGATAGGAATATTTAAGTTGATTTGTACCTTGAATGGGGCGACGCCTCTGTTTGAGGAAGATGCGTCGCCTGTTGGTAGCCACCGAAGGATTTGATAAAAAATATCCATCATCTCGTTCCTCATTTGCGTGAGGGTTTCCTCTAGAAACATTTTGGAGGGATATCCTGTCCCATCGTCTTTCATTTCTTCTTCCATGAGAGGTCATTTGGGCGTGCGAGAGATTTTTTCCTCAGAGACACAAGCTTGAGACCTAATTCTTTGTACCCTAACCTCGTTGGGGACATGCATTAAGAATGACAAGGAGCATACCGCTCTTATACCACTGATCCAGAATATATTTGCAGAATGAAATGAATATAGATTATTATCAAAAGATGCTTAACACAGAATAACAGATATACAATAAAACTGGTTTCTATTCAATAAGGAAATAAACCAGAATTGTAAAATGCAGCGGAAACAAGGTTGCTAGAATTGTGGTTGCTTATCTATGAGAAGATATGTGACAACTGTGCTCATTTGCAAGAAGATGATTACAATGAGGCTTTGAAGGCATTTTTACAATAAACAAGAATGTCAAAATCCCTAGACATAAAAAAACCCTAACCCTAGGAGATGAAGTGCCAAAAGTCACGTGGGCCCCGTTTGGGTAAGTTAGTACATCAACTTCCCTGGGTCGTAAAATTTGCTTACAATCTTCGTTTTAGGCGCACGATAGCCTGTTGGAAAGGCCTATTCGAGGACTACACATCTTGTTGCTATCTAACAAAGGTCATTTTGACTGTGGCAAGCCCTAAAAAATGTTGTTTAGGGCCTCAAAACGGCCCCGCAACTTAGGGGCCCGAAAACTAGGGAAAAACTGGAAAAATGGAAAACTAGCAAACTGGAAAACTACCAAAATGAGCCAGTTTGAATAGGTTGGAGGCCAAATACATCCATATGGATCATGGATGCATGCTTGGATAATAAAATTCAGGTTCTTAATCGTTTCCTTCCAGCATGTGTTTAGTTGTTTTATCCGGTTCAGAGAAGGGAGATCCTCCTCTCTTCTTCTCAACCATGTCATATTGGTAACTTTAAAACCAAAGGGTACAACCGCATCAAGGTAAAAAACTTCCTCATTTTTCAAATCTGCCTGTAAATATTGATAAAAAACATGTGCTCTTGTTCCAAAAGAGACCATGCTCTTTGACATCTCCCAAGCCTCTGTAATTAATTCCATTCTTTTCTTGATATTCTTCTCCACATAGCCCCAGGTTGATGTGAGAAGGCTTGCCGATCCTTTTAATTTTACTGTAGGTGTGGTAGGCCCGATCATTTCTAAAGGACTATAAAGTACTGGAAGAGGCATTAAAGTTTCCTCCAATTCTTTGATTCGTTCCTTTAACCTGACATTCTCTGCTTCAAGGCCTCTAATAGATTTATCTAGAGCATCTCCAGTTGCTCGGTGAAGTTGGGAATTTTGGGAAGGCTGCATGTTCTAGTATTGGTGATGAGTATCGTTTCTAGGTCACCAGTGTCACGAGCGGGAGTGCCTGAGACATTATCTCTGTCTTCATTCAAAATAGCATTAATGGAAGAATTGCTGAAACCAACAGCCAATAGATGTTCTACAAAAAATTCACTAGTGTCGAACCCTTTTACTCTTTCAACATATTTTAGATTGAGGCTATGGAAGTGGCCCGCGAATTCATCAATCTTCTTCATATTTCTGAATATAAAGTCCCCAACTTTCCAAGGCAGAGGTATGAATTGCTTTTTTCTCTTTTCATGGAAGAAATGCAACCAATAGTTGTACTGCCTTGCTATTTTAGAAACAAACATTTTGTCAGATATGTGGCACAGAAGGAAGGAAGGATTTTCCTTAGAACCAAAAATCCTTATAACGTTATAATTCTCCATTTGTTCTAGTGTCTCCTTCCTATCCAGGAACTTACTCACTTGGTTAGACATCCGGGGAGTGTCCTTTCAAAACTGAGACACAATCATTAAAAACTTCATAAAAATGCTGGGAGGCCTTGTGCCTCCATAATGTTTGATACCAGAAGGTTACTGGGTCGGATTCGTAGTTTACCTTCTTACACACAGATAATCTCGGGAACTGACAACAATGTACTATCACGAAAACCAAATAATATGACATAAATTCTTTCTTCTCCTGATTGTATTGCGACAATTGGGAAGATATTTCAATGGAAATAAACTTACCTCAATCGAATATGGTTTGTTGTTTGATCGTAAAATATAGAATGTAAAGAATCATTTGGGAGATGCTGGCTATAGTTTCTTGTCCTATTATCCTCGTGAAAAGCCATGAAATTTCCTGGAAGGGATTTTTAAATGAGCCAACCTGCAATCTCGTGATGTCCTTGGGGATGACCACTGGGTTCTCTAGGAATTCAGGTAAGAGTTCCAATCCATTGTCATGCTTCTTTAAAAACTCCCTACAATATTTAGCCTTGAAGGTGAGCGTGGCTCGGGAAGTCTCAACATCTTATGAAATACCTGAGGTGATAGAGAGACAGGGGAATGGTCCTGTAACTGAATAATTCGTTGGCTTGGAATATATCTCTTGGTGCACTAGGTGATCAACTCTTTACAATCAAAGACTTCTAGGACACAACCTGCACGCATGTTGTCCCTTGACCAAATCTTGGGAGATACTTGGTCATGTTTGACCATTTTTGCGACTTCGACAGCTTGTCGAAAATGGAGTGTCAGACAAAGCGGAGATTGCGGAATCTTGGCCCACTTTTGGGTCCCTCTTGGGTTTTTGGGAATATGTAATGGGAAAGGGATTTTGGCCCGTGGGTTTACCCATGCTTAGGCCCAGTTTTGTAATGTATAAATAGATATCTAAACATCTATCATAAGAGATAGAGATGTATGTGATGTAAGATAAGTGCTAATAGATTTTGTAAGTGCTCTGTGCATGAATGTAAGAGGTTTGCAGAGCTAAGTGCAAGTCATTGTAAGGAGTTGTGGAAGGCTTTGTGCTGTAGCACAAGGAAGAAGGATCTAGCGAGTTGCGCAGATATTCTTTCCTATGAAAAGAAGGTTTTTGGTGGCTCTGTGCTGTAACCAATTGAAGACACTAATAAAGAAGAAGAGTTGGTGGACGTAGCCCCAGGGTGGGGGTGAACCACGTAAATCTGTGTGTTATTCTTTGTGCTTCAAATTGATGTGTTTATCCCTTCTTTTTCTAAGTACTTTGATATATGTAGATATATCTACTTATGATTTGTGCTTCTTAGAGGTGTGTGAATGTTAGATTTGACATGTATGAAGATGCTTAGTGTTGATCTACCGGATCTGATTTGTTTTACTATTGCTAAGTGCTAAAATACCTTAGATCTAAGTGAATGCTGCGATGCTCTGTGGTATATGCGAAGTATAATAAGGGTTGCATATTGAAGAATGATCTATGCTAAGTACTCTGTAAGCGATATAATCACAGATCTGTGTCCCAACTAAGGTTGTAGACACTTGAGTTCTGCAACCACCCCTGCCTCTTCCTCGGGTGAGACTTCATCTGCTTTGCAGGTGTTTCCAAAATGGCAGATAGTTAGGGCTTTGTTGGTGCGCTCTTGAGCGTTGAACCTTGGATCTAACCCTGTGCCAAAAAATGGTTCTGCCAGGACATGAAACTGTGATTGCTAGGAACTAAAGAAGAAGAATCTTTGTGCAAAGATTCGATCTAAAATCGTGGAAGCTCTGTGCATAGATCTGTTTCCCTAGTGCATAGCATCCTACTTGACCTGTCCAACACGATTGGGCTCCCGCAAGGTGATGAGATGGGAAAGATGTGCCCCTTGTGGAGCAGTTCTTGGATCTGACGGTTGATCTCCTCATTCTCTAACAGAGAGCGACTATAATCTGGCCCATATGGCAGCGATGCGCTATGGGTCAGATCGATGGGGCGCTTGACCTGACAGTGTAGAGGTACCCCGGTAGGTGAGGATAAGATATTTGAGTATTCTTCCACGACCTTATCCACTTTCTTTTGCTGTGTGGGGAGGTCGGCCATGAAGACCCTGGATGTGGCTGAGATATTTCACTCATTCTGAGAGAGAATCATGAAGAAGACAAACTTCCCTATGTGAGAGATGACCTTTTTGCATTGCTTGGAAGAGATCAAGGAAATAACACTGGGTGGGACTGCCTCGAGTATCTTGTACAATTTCTTGTTCAAAGTAATAATAACACTCTGAGGCCTAAACTCATATAAAACATGACATTTCCATAAATATGGTTGGTCCAAAAGAACATTAAGAACTTCGAGAGGGGAAACATCACACAATACCTCATCTTTGAAGGGATTGATGCCGTATGATAAGTGACATTGTTAGCTGACGCAGATGTCGCTTCCTTGGCAGAGCCATCCGATGGTGTAGGGATGCGGGTGTGGCGTTATCGGATGTGCAAGTCCCTTGATAACCTCTAATAAGATGAGGTTCTTATGGATACCACTATCAACGATGACTTGCAGTGGGGTATCCTTCACCCACATCTGTGAATGAAAAAGACTCTATCCTTCCTCCGACTCATCTGGTTCATGGGGCTGGAGCTTGGTGGTAGCAACGATAGCACTGGGTTCTCCATATATGATCCATGTACCAATTTTTAGTTCTGACTCAGAGTCACAACCCACATTTGATTCAAAGAATTTCACCTCATCCACCATAGACTGCTTCTAGCGACAATTAGTAGTGTTATGCCTGGGGCTCTTATCGAAGTCACACCACTTTTTGATATCTTTCTTTGTCTTTTTGGTGTCCTTCTTTGCTTGCGGCCTAGACTGTTTGTACTGAGGCTATCCGTATTTTATCTGTCCTTTGTTCTGCGGGTTGGGGCCACCCTTTCCTGGATTTTGCTATGAGGGGTTCAGAGTACCAAATTTCCACATCTTTTGTTTGAGATTCGACTCGATTTTGACGGCATATCGATAGGCCATGCCCAAGGATGAGATGTCTAGAAAATCCATTTAGGCATGTATGTATCTATGTAGACCTCCATGATACTTGAGCACTAGATTTCACTTAGAATCTTTGATACCCAGCTTGGTGTGCAATGTATGGAATATATTCATGAACTCAGGCACTGCTTGGTTTCTTTCCTGCCGCAGCATGGTCCATTTTGTGTACAGGTTGTCATAACTTCCAACAGGGTAGTATTGTTCCTTAATAACATCCCTGAAGGATTCCCAGGTGAATGCGACTATAAATAATGAGGATTCCTCTGTTTCCTTTTGCTCAAAATTTTTTTCCCACCAATCTTTGACACGAGGGACGACTTTGAGAAGAACAAAAGTAATATTTTCTCTATTTGAGAAGTTATGGACAGAGAAATACCCTTCTATCATATTCAACCATTTTTCTACCGCATCTGTTTCTATTTGACCTTCAAATATAGGAATATAGAAGTTGATTTGTACCTTGAAGAGGGTGGCACCTCCATTTTAGGAAGATGCGCCGCTTGTTGGTAGCCGCCGAAGGATTTGCGCAAAACTATCCATCATCTCATTCCTCTTTTGTGTGAGGGTTTCCTCGAGAATTTTTTTGAAGGGATGTCTTGTCCCATCACCTTTATTTTCTTCTTCCATGAGAGTTTGTTTGGGCATGCAAGAGCTTTTGTCCTCAAGAGACACAAGCTCGAGACCCAATTCTTTGTAACCTAACCACGTTGGGGAAATGCATTAAGAACAACAAGGGGTAGACCACTCTGATACCACTTATCTAGAATATATTTGCAGAATGAAATGAATAGAGATTATTATGAAAAGATGCTTAACACAAAATAACAGAAATACAGTAAAATTGGTTTCTATTCAATAAGGAAATAAGCTAAAACTATAAAATGCAGCGAAACCAAGCTTGATAGAATGGTGGCGACTTATCTCTGAGAAGAGATGTAATGGTTGTGCTCATTCACAAGAAGATGATTACAATGAGGCTTTGAAATAATTTTTACAATAAACAAGAATGTCAAAAACCCTAGACATCCAAAAAACCTAACCCTAGGAGATGAAGCACCAAAATTCATGTCGGCCCCATTTGTGTAAGTTAGTACATCAAATTCCCGGGGTCGTAACTTTTGCATACGTTCTCTATTTTAGGCACACAATAGCCCATTTGAAATTTCTATCTGAGGACTACACATTTTTCTACTATCTATCTATCACACCCTACTCTGACCGTGGTGAGCCCTAAAAAATGTTGTTTAGGGGCTCAAAACGACCCCACAAGTCAGGGACCTGAAAACTAGGGAACAAACTGCCAAACTGGATAACTGCCAAAATGAGCCAGTTGGAATAGGTGAGAGGCCATTGATATCCATCTGGATCAATCCTGTCCCCTTAGGAAGCAATGGTCTCCATTGCGTTGAGTTCCCCCATCAGATGAGGAAATTTCTGCTGAATTTGGCCCCACGTGAGCCACTTGCCTTGGTGCAGGAGTTGCCCTGCTTTGAAAACTTGATAAAGCTAGATCCTTTGCTCGTGAGTGCCCTTGATCTATTTGTCCACAATATGATCACTAGATGCCTATTGTATGTAGTCGGGGTTGAGCTATGTTGGTGTCATATGTTCTGCTAACTCTAAGGTGTCCAATAATTGTGGGGAATACGGTCGAAGGATATCCACATTGAACACTAGGTGAAATCCAAGGAAAGGAGGAATGTTGAGCTCGAAAGCATTATCGGTGTACGACCCATAACGGATTGGGAAAAGCTTCTGATGGGGTCCCACAAGGCACTCTTTCTGCAAGTGCAACCAAAATTTTATCGCCCACCTGAAACTTATGTGGCACCTAATGTTGATCATGGCACTGCTTGTACTTGTCATTGGACTTCTGTAGGATATCCTAAAATTGTTGGTGGATGTGCTGGATCTGCTCAATGAACTGGGTGGATTTTTCAATTTCAGTTCGAGCAAGAGATGTGTCGGCCGTGGTGATCGCAAGGGGTAGTGCAACATCTATGGGACCCAATGGTTGGAATCCCAACCCCACCTGAAAGGGGCTGTGGACGGTTGAGCTATGCAGGGCTCGGTTGTAGCTATGTTGAACATAGGGGAGATTCTCATCCCATGTGAGAGGGTGGTTGGAATTATACATGCATAGGATATGCACGATCATTCAATTTACAACCTCGGTTTTGCCATCTTTCTGGGGGTGGAAGGCCATGAATTTGGTGAGCTTGGTGTCCAACAGTGACCAAAAGCTTGACCATAATGTGCTGCAAAATCAACTGTCCTGATATGAGACAATGACTTGTGGGATTCCAAAATGTACCCAGACTCGTTCAAAGAAGAGCTTGGCAGTGGCCTTTGCTGTGATGCTCTTGTTGCACGTGTCCAGAATCGCCATCTTAGAAAAGCGATCCACAACCAAAAAAACACAGTCATTGCCCCGCTTGGTGGATGGGAGGCCCGACATGTAGTCCATTGAGATGGATTCCCATGGCCCGTCAAGAGTAAGCAGAGGGGTGTACATGCCCTTTTTCGTAGTGGCCGGTTTGGCAATCGCGCAGGCAGTGCAGGACTTGATATACTTGCTGACCTCCTGTCGAAGTTTCGGCTAGTAGAAATATTTCTGTAGCATTGCCACTATTGTTTCGACACAGAAGTTTCCTGCCACCCACCTATAGTGAGATTCCCAGATAAGGTTCGCTTTCTCGCTTGATGGAACACAAATATTTTCTAGACGACACAAAAGCCTGTCTTGAAGATGGAAATTAGCGATAATTGTGTTTGTGCCCAACATTTGGTAGGTGGTGGCAAAATCCGGGTCTATCTCATAGAGTTGGGGCCATCCAAAGGTCTCATGGACACAAGAGTCTAGCACCATGGTGAGTGCCGCGACTGGCGTTCTGCTGAGGAAATCAATGACGCAGTTGGTGCTTCCCATTTTATACTTGATGTTGAGGTGGAATTTCTACAAGTACGTGGACCACTTCTGATGGTGGTCATTCTACAATTTTCCTTGTGTCTGCATCAACTACATTGGCTTATGATCAATGTGGATGACTGTCTCCTTCCCAATAATGTAATGTCTCCACTGGAGGCAGGCTTACACAATGGAGTACATTCTTTTTCATAAGTAGGGTACTTACGGACAACATATTATAGTGTCTCACTACGATAGGCCGTGAGGTGGCCGCGTTGAGTGAGAACGACAACCACAACATAGTCTGAAGAATCTGTCTCGATCTGAAAGGGTTGCCGCAAGTCCATCATTTTTTCCTCTGTTGCGTGAGGGTTTCCTCTCGACAATTTTTTTGAAGGGATATCTTGTCCCATCGCCTTTCTTTTCTTTTTCCATGAGAGGTCATTTGGGCGTGCGAGAGATTTTGTCCTCAAGAGACACAAGCTCGAGACCCAATTATTTGTACCCTAACCTCATTGGGGACATGCATTAAGAACGACAAGGGGCAGACCGCTCTCATACCACTGATCCATAATATATTTGCAGAATGAAATGAATAAATATTATTATGAAAATATGCTTAAGACATAATAACAGATATACAATAAAATTGGTTTCTATTCAATAAGGAAATAAGCTGAAACTGTAAAATGCAGCGGAAACAAGCTTGCTAGAATGGAGGCGTCTTATCTCTAAGAAGAGATGTGAAGGCTGCGCTCATTCACAAGAATATGATTACAATGAGGTTATTAAGGCCTTTTTACAATAAACAAGAATGTCAAAAACCATAGACATCCAAAAAACCTAACCCTAGGAGATGAAGCGCCAAAAGTCATGTGGGTCATGTTTGGGTAAGTTAGTACATCAACTTCCCGGGCTCATAACTTTTGCATACGATCTCCATTTTAGGTGCACGATAGTCCGTTGGAAAGGTCTATCCGAGGATTACACATTTTTCTGGTATCTATATTTCAATTAACATTTGTTTGTGGAGAGACCTAAAAAATGTTGTTTAGGGCCTCAAAACGATTCCACAAGTCAGGGACCTGAAAACTAGGGAAAAAACTGCCAAAATGAGCCAGTTGGAATAGGTGGGAGTCCACTGAAATCCATCTGGATTAATCCTCCCCACTTAGGAATCAGTGGTCTCCATTGCATTGAGTTCCCCCATCAGATGAGAAAATGTTTGCAGAATATGGCCTTATGTGAGCCACTTGCCTTGGTGCAGGAGCTGCCCTGCTTTAACAACTCGATAAAGCTGGATCCTTTGCTGGCGAGTGCCCTTGATATATTTGTCCACAATATGATCACTATATTCCTATTGTATGTAGTTGGTTTTGAGCTATCTTGGTGTCAGATGTTCTGCTATCTCTGAGGTGTCCAATAATGGTGGTAAATACGGTCGAAGGATATCCACGTTGAACACTAGGTGCAACCCAAGGAAAGGAGGAATGTTGAGCTCGAAAGCATTATCACCCACATCCTTGGTGATGGTGTATGACCCATATCAAAGTGGGTGAAGATTTCGATGGGGACCTGCAAGGAACTATTTCTGCAAGTGCAACCAAACTTTGTTTCCCACCTGAAACCTATGTGGCACCCGACATTGATCATAACGCTGCTTGTACTTGTCACTGGACTTATGTAGGATATATTGAACCTGTTGGTGGATGTGTTGGATCCACTCAATGAACTGGGTGGCTTTGTCAACTCCAGTTGGAGCAGGAGTGGAGTTGTCTGAGGTGACTGTAAGGGGTAGTGCAACATCTATTGAACCCAATGGCTGGAATCCCAACCCCACCTGAAAGGGGATGTGGCCGGTTGAGCTATGCATGGCTCAGTTGTAGCTATGATGAACATAGGGGATACTCTCATCCCATGTGCGAGGGTTTTTGGAGTTAAACATGCAGAGGATATGCATGATCATTCGATTAACGACCTTGGTCTGTCCATCTGTTTGGGGGTGGAAGGCCGTGGATATGGTGAGATTGGTGTCCAACAGTTACAAGAGGCTTGACCAGAATGTGATAAAAAATCAACCAGAATGTGATAAAAAATCAACTGTCCTAATTTGAGACAATGGCTATTGGGATTCCAAAATTTACCCCGACTCATTCAAAGAAGAGCTTGGCAGTGGCCTTTGCTGTGATGCTCTTCTTGCAGGCGGCCATAATCGCCATCTTAGAAAAGCGATGCACAACCACAAAAACATAGTCATTGCCTCGCTTGGTGGATGGGAAGCCTGACATGTAGTCCATTGAGATGGATTCCCATGGAATTTTAGGAGTAGGCAGAGGGGTGTACAGGCCCTATTTCTTAGTGTCCGGTTTGGAAATTGCACAGGCAGTGCAGGAACTGATATACGTGGTGACCTGCTGTCGAAGTTTCGACCAGTAGAAATATTTCTGCAACATTTCCACTATCTTTTCGATGCCGAAGTGTCCTGCCACCTGACTGTAGTGGGCTTCCCAGATCATCTTCGCTTGCTCTCTTGGTGGAACACAAATATGGCCCAGACGACACAACAACTCGTCCTGAAGATGGAAATTAGCGACAACTGTGTTTGCGCCCAACATTTGGTAGGTGGTGGAAAAGTACAGGTCTGTCTCATATAGTTGGGGCCATCCATAGGTAACATGGCCAAAAGAGTCTAGAACCCTGGTGAGTGTCATGACCGAAGGTCTGCTGAGGAAATCAACGATGTGGTTGGTGCTTCCCATTTTATACTGATGTTGAGGTGCAATTGCTGCAAGTACGTGGACCACTTCTGATGGTGGTCATTCTGCAATTTACCTTGTGTCTGCATGAACTGCAGTGGCTTATGATTAGTTTGGATGACTGACCCTTCTCAAGAATGTAATTTCTCCACTAGTGGCAGGCTTGCATAATGGAGTACATTTCTTTGTCATAAGTAGGGTACTTATGGACAACATCTGATAGTGTCTCACTATGATAGGTCACGTGGTGGCCGTGCTGAGTGAGAATGACACCCACACCATAGTATGAAGCATTTGTTTCAATCTCAAAGGGGTGTTGCAGGTTCGATAGTGAAAGCACTGGGGCTGAGCACAAGCATTGCTTCAAATGATCAAACGCTTATTGTTGGGACTAGACCCACACAAATTTCTCCTTACCACCACCCTTGGTTACTTGGATGAGGGCCCATGCAATATGGGAGAATTCCAAGACGAACCTGCGGTATAAATTGGCAAGGCCCAAGAAGCTCCGAAGCTCAGTGTGTGTGGTTGGGGCTAGCCAATCACAAATGACTTGGATTTTGGCTTAATCCACATGTACACCATGTTGATAAATTATGTAGCCCAGGTAATGAACCTTATCCATGTTGAAGGAGCATTTTTCCAAGTTGGCGTAGAGCTGGTGTTGTCGCAGGGTGTGTAGAACCTACTGAATATGCTGCAAGTGTTTTTCCCAAGTATTTCTATAAATGAGGATGTCATCCAGATACACTACTACAAAAGTATTGGTGAATGGTTGCAGGATATCATCCATAATCCTCATGAAAGTGGCTGGAGCATTTGTTAAACCAAAGGGCATGACCAACCATTCAAAAATACCTTCCTTTGACTTGAAGGGGGTCTTCCATACATCTATATGTTCTATCGGTTCCTGGTGGTAGCCAAAATTTAGATCAATCTTACTGAATTATTTGGCCACCATGAGTATATTAAGGAGGTCGTCAATTCAGGGAATCAGGTACCGATTTCTAACTGTGATTTTATTCAGGGCCTGGAAATCAATGCGGAGTCGCCATGTTCCATCTTTCTTCTGTACCAACACTATTGGGCTCATACAAGGTGATGAGCTCGGACATATGTGCCCCTTGTGGAGTAGTTCTTGGATCTATCACTTGATGATCAATGGGGTGATTGACCTGACTATGAAGAGGTACCCCAATAGGTGAGGAGAAGATATCTGAGTATTCTTCCACAAACTTAGGATAAGATATCTGATTATTCTTCCACAACCTTATCCACTTGCTTCTGCTGTGTGGAGAGGTCGGCCGCAGAGACCTTGGATGTGGCTGCAATATTTCACTCATTCTGAGAGAGAATCATGAAGAAGACAAACTTCCTTGTCTGAGAGATGACCTTTCTGCATTGCTTGGCAGCGATCAAGGAAATAACACTGGGTGGGACTGCCTCATGTATCCTGTACAATTTCTTGTTCAAACTAATAATAACACTGCGAGGCCTACATTCATATACAAAATGACGATTCCATAAAAATGGTTGGACCAAAAGAGCATTACAAACTTTGAGAGGGGAAACATCACACAATACCTCGTCTTTGAATGACTTGATTCCATCTGACAGGTGACACTGTTGGCTGACGCAGATGTCGCTTCCTTGGAGGAGCCATTTGATGTTGTAAGGATGCGGGTGCGATGTTTCTGGCAGGTCAATTTGCTTGACAACCTTTGCTGAGATGTAGTGCATCGGGGTATCCTTCACCCACATCTATGAATGAAAAAGTCACTCGCCTTCCTCTAGCTCGTCTAGTTCACCGGGTTAGAGCTTGGTGGTAGCAACGGTAACACTGGGTTATTTTTCTTTGATCTTTCTCCCCCTTTCTCATTCTAACTTAGAGTCGAAACCCACATATGATTCATAGGATTTCACCTCAGCCACCAACGACTACTTCGAGAAGAAATTAATAGTGTTATGCCACAGGATCTTATGGAAGTCACACCACTTCCCAGTATCTTTCTTTGTCTTTCCGGTGTCCTTCTTTTCTTGCAGCCTCGAATGGTTGTCTTGAGGTTGTCCTTCATTTCTCTGTTCTTTTTTCTGTGGGTGGGGGCCGCCCTTTCCTCGCTTTTGCTGTGAGGGGTTCCCAGGTCCAAATTGTCGCGTCTTTTGTTTGAGCTTCTGCTCAATTTTGACGGCATATCGGTAGGCCACACCGAAGGATGAGATGTTCATAAACTCCATTTCGGCCTAGATTTATCTATGTAGACCATCGTGATACTTGAGCACTAGATGTCGATCATAATACTTGATACCCAACTTGGTGCGCAAGGTATGGAAGATGTTTGTGAACTCGGGCATCGCTTGGTCTCTTGCCTACCGCAGCGTGGTACATTTTCTGTACAGGTCGTCATAACTTCCAAAATGGTAGTATTGTTCCTTAATAGCACCCCTGAAGGACTCCTAAGTGAATGTGCCTGTAAATAATGAGGTTTCCTCTTTTTCCTTTTGCTCACATAAAGTTTCCTACCAATATTTGACACGGGGGACGACTTTGAGGAGCGCAAATGTAATATTTTCTCTATTCGAGAAGTTATGGATAGAGAAATACCCTTCTAGAAGATTCAACCATTTTTCTACTGCATCTACATCTATCTAACCTTCAAATA
Source organism: Picea engelmannii (assembly GCA_009831015.1). Lineage (NCBI taxonomy): Eukaryota > Viridiplantae > Streptophyta > Pinopsida > Pinales > Pinaceae > Picea > Picea engelmannii. The sequence continues at coordinate 1,293 of ML838161.1, read as the reverse complement.
TAGGAATATCGAAGTTGATTTGTACCTTGAATGGGGTGACGCCTCCGTTTGAGGAAGATGCATCGCTTGTTGGTAGCCACCGAAGGATTTGAGCAAAACTATCCATCATCTCATTCCTCGTTTGCATGAGGGTTTCCTTCATCAACATTTTGAAGGGATCTCCTGTCCCGTCGTCTTTCATTTCTTCTTCCATGAGATGTATTTTGGGTGTGCGAGAGATTTTTTCCTCAAGAGACACAAGCTCGAGACCCAATTCTTTGTACCCTAACCTCATTGGGGACATGCATTAAGAATGACAAGGAGAAAACCACTCTTATACCACTGATCCATGATATATTTTTAGAATGAAATGAATACAGATTATTATCAAAATATGCTTAACAAATAATAACATATTTACAGTAAAACTTGTTTCTATTCAATAAGGAAATAAATTGAAATTGCGGAAACAAGCTTACTAGAATTGTGGTTGCTTATCTATGAGAAGAGATGTGATGGCTGTGCTCATTCACAAGAATATGATTACAATGAAGCTCTGAAGGCATTTTTACAATAAACAAGAATTTCAAAATCCCTAGACATCCAAAAAACATAACCCTAGGAGATGAAGTGCCAAAAGTCACGTGGGCCCCATTTGGGTAATTTAGTACATCAACTTCCTTGGGTCGTAAATTTTGCATACGATCTTCATTTTAGGCACACGATAGCCTATTAGAAAGGCCTATTTGAGGACTACACATCTTGCTGCTATCTAACAAAGGTCATTTTGACTGTGGCGAGCCATTAAAAATGTTGTTTAGGGCCTAAAAACGACCCCACAACTTAGGGGCCCGAAAACTAGGGAAAAATTACCAAACTTGAAAACTACAAAAATGAGCCAGTTGGAATAGGTGGGAGGCCACAAAAATCCATCTAGATCATGGATGCATGCTTGGACAACAAAATTCAGGTTCTTAACCATTTCCTTCCAACATGTGTTTAGTTGTTTTATCCGGTTTAGAGAAGGGAGATCCTCCTGTCTTCTTCTCAACCATGTCATATTGGTAACTTTAAAACCAAAGGGTACAACCGCATTGAGGTAAAAACCTTCCTCATTTTTCAAATCTGTCTGTAAATATTCATGAAAAACATGTTCTCTTGTTCCAAAAGTGACCATTCTCTTTGACATCTCCCAAGCCTCTGTAATTAATTCCATTCTTTTCTTGATATTCTTCTCCACATAGCCCCAGGCTGATGTGAGAAGGCTTGCCGATCCTTTTAATTTTACTGCAGGTGTGGTAGGCCCGATCATTG
>ML838160.1:28517-39082 GCA_009831015.1 Picea engelmannii | reverse complement strand
CACATAGGGGTGCCCTTTCACCACTAGACATGTCTTTTGGAGAACATGTCCTTTCATTATTACTAATTACTATTACTAACTATTTACTAACTAATTATTGTGTTTATGAACATTCATTTATATGTATTTATGTTCATAACAGCAAGATCACTTATTGGTTGGTACTTCATATAATCAAGGACTTTGTCAAATAAAGCAATTGACTGATAATATTGATGAAGCAAATCAATGATGTATAGTAGCAATAATCTCAATACGTTACTTCACAATAAATGCTTAAGAAGCTTCAAAATGAGCAAGAAAGCTTTATCATCAATGTTACAATACCAACATTCATTAGAAGCAAAGACTACTTTGCACTAGCCAATCTTTCAATTGCTTAAAGAAGTTAAAATGCTGCAAAGTATAACTATAAATCAAATGGATAATGGCCGCAATAGGGTTAGCAGGTTAATCTAAACTAGGGTTAGAAGTGTGTTAGTAATTGCTCAAAGATTTGGATGTTTATTGATTGTGATCAAGATTCAAAACACTCAAGCAAAAGGCCTTAGACTAGTGCATTCATAGGGAAAATGGGGTCAAAAGTAGTGGCAAGAGTTGAAGGAACAATGATAATAGTTTAGCCAAAGATAAGAGGAAGTTGATGGTGAAGTGTTGATAAACCAAGGCTTCAACCATCAAACCCTAGGGGAAAACGACTCACTCAGGTGTAGTAACCCTTGGCCTTAGTGCGTTTTCCTCCATCTTTAGCTCAAAGATAAAGTAAAATCGGCTAAGGTGAGGTACAAGGGTAGGGTGTTGCAATGACAAGGCCCTAACAATGACTTCAACACCAAAAATGGCTTCTAGTAGGGAATTAAAATAAGGACACCAACATGTGCTTATTTCCTAGGGTTTATTCCAGCAAATTTCATTAACAAAATGCAAGTAAAATACTATAACCATTCTTGTAAGGGAAGGATTGCAGAAATTCACTTATATTCACCAAGCATTTATCAAGCCAAATCCTAGTTGTAAACCTTCCACCAAGAAAATGCCAAAAATAGCCAAAATAAGCCTCCTTCAACAAGTGCGCACTAGTAATTTCAGCCAAAACCTTAAAGAAGGGTGCAAATTTCAGACCTCACTCAAGTGTGAGTGAAAGATGATGAATTGAGTTTTAGCTCTCTTACTTTTACCATACCAATGACCTTAATTAAATTTTAGGTCACAAAAGGTCGACAAGGCCAAAAATACATAATAATACTCTTTTACATTAAATGTCATGATAAAACCCTAAATCAAGCATAAATGAAGACGTCATGCCCCTTTAGGGTGACGCTAGCCCCTTTTAGGGCAACGTTGGCCTCCTGGGGCAAAACGTTAGGCCACCTTGGGCCTTCGAAAGCTGCCACACATGCCACAACTGCCTCCCAAAACCTCCACAAGCATTGGATGATGTCACGAGTGTCCTGGGTGATGTCATGGGCCTTCCAAGGCCAACATCCTAGTGGAAAGGGCACAACCCCCCTGGGTACAGGCCTACTAAGCTGCCTCTGGTGGAACATCCTCCTCTTCTCCGGTGCAAACCCTCTGATCTGTCTCTGCCCCCTACTGGGGTCTCAACATCCATCTAGTGGGCTTTCATCCCCATGGAGATCTGAACTAATCATCTCCGCATGTGTACCTGTCCATCTGGGTACCTGCCATCAGGTATGGTCCTTAAACATCAACAAATACGCCCTCCATGGGCTCATAAGTCACAAGGATCATAGCAATGTCAATCACATCTAATCATCAATTTTATTAAACATGTGCATAAAACCCCTTTTACCCGGACAAGTGCTCAAAGACATTATACTAATTTGCAAGCCCAGTTTGGAGGAAGTGACCGGGCGTCCTATTAGGCTAATGCTCACTGGATGTGGGATGTTTCCGAGAGAAATCAAATCCAAGCCATGTGAGTGGATGTGGTGGATAAGGGATGTCTGGGCAAGGGGTGCAGTGATAGCAGGGAAATGTATGGCTTACCTGTGGGTGCTTCTGTAGAGGGTGAGCTGCACCTGTCATGGATGCAAATGTTTCCAAGCCCATTCATGCCTTTTGTCTTTTTCTTATTGCTTTTTCTTTCAAGAAGCTAATCAGGGGACACTGCCCTAGCATGGTGACCAGTGGTGGCAATGTTACCCACAAGCACTTCACGGAAATGAGAAGGCTGGCTCGTGATGAGACCCCCTTTCTCTTGGCTATGCCACCAAGAGACACTACCCTGGTGTGGTGACCAGCTGCTGGTAGTATCATACCGCTACATGCCCATTGACCTACTAGGCTGGCTCGTGATGAGACCTCCTATCCTCTAACCAGGTGTTGTTTTATTATTTTTATGGGTCCCTTTGTTTCTTGTTGAGAAGCTTCTTATTGCTTTCTCGGGGATCCCTGGGCGAAGCATCTCGAGGTTTCATTCGTTGGCTTCTATATTTTGCCAACTGCTTTTACCCTCTGGGCCTTTAGCCCCTTCTTCCCACAAAGCAAGGTGCAACCCTTAAATATTTGGCCAACCCAATGCCTAGACCAGTGTAATGGGATGGATGAGTAGGAGATAGATGGAAAAGTGGTAAGTATGGTGGGAGCGGACGATGGCTTCTCATGAATCCCCCCAGTGGCAACTCAAAACCTATGGGCACAAGCTTACAAGGGCATCGTGTCATTCCCCCCAGATATGGCCAAGTGGATAGGCATAAGATCCAAGCACTCGTTAGAAACAAAAATAATTAAATGCACATATTCAAAGGTTTTGAGGGTCAGAGTGACACATACCATGATACCCCGACTCATTACCTCATGGAGCAAGATCCACTTCTGCTACAAGACCAGGCCGAGCTGATGGATGCTGCTGCTGCTGACAAAGTGGAGGCGTTGAAGAAAAGAAAAGGTGCGCCCTCCTGGGCCATCCTCAAGTCAATCTGGCTCTCGGTACTCCATGTCTAGGACCTGTGGGCCTCGAGACATAATCTCCTTAGTTATCCCTAAAGTGGGGGATAACATCTGGCTCCAACTCGGGGACATGTGCTCACCGTAGAGCGCATGAGAACCTAAACATCTCTTGGCATAATTTGTAACCTACTTGATCTCAACATAAAGCTATTAGCAATCTTTTGGGGTGGTGATATCACCCCTGGCTCATATATAAAAACAAGCATATGTACAAATGTAAAAGCAAACTATTCTACCATGAAATGCAAATGGTATATATAATGAATGCAAATGCCTACGTACCTGTACTTACCTGTCGGTTGAATGCTAGGTGTAGTCAAATGACCAGTGAAACGATCCTTGCAATGTCTCAGAATACCTGCCTCTGTGCTTCATCATAAACCAAAAAAGTGATAAGTTAAGCACAAAAATAACATGGGTTAGAGAATGTATTGTATCGTCGGAAACCAAAAAGTCTAACTCATGGAGGCGGGTGGGAGGGATAAAATCATGCCAAGTCACTCGCCGAGGAAAGTGCTCAATCCATTTCAGGAATGGATCGTGAAAAGTCAAAGGTTCAGAAAACTGACTCATAAGGTCTGAAAGCTGGCTACCTAGGACGTCCTCGCAATCTGAAATCCTGGAAGGGATTGACAAGGATCTGGAAGATGACTGACAAACTCTTAAGGGAAGGTTGAAAGGCTGAGATGACATACTTTTTCTTGAGGTATTCAACCTACCCTTGAACTCTAGGGTTTGCCTCAGAGGGAACTCATTACAGAAGACATATTTCCCGACTACACCTTTAATGACACAACAAGGTAAAGTAATCAGAGGTGGCTAGAGAAAACTGTCACAAGAATCCTTCTTTAGGCAAACAATGTCCTTACTCCTATCAAGACCTGAGGATAACGGTGGTTGCTAATCTTCTTTATGGAATGAATCCAAGCGCTTAGAGGAGTACTCATCAAAATCTTCAAGGTATGATCGAAAATCATCAGGAAAACATGGGACTAGGTCAACCTTGGGCGTTTGGGAAGTATCGGTAATTATATCATCTCTTTGTTGCCATTGGTCAAAATCAATTGTAACCTGTTGTGATAACTGTAAAGGAAACTCTTGGAAATGATTCTCAATATCGTAAATGGGGTCCATATCATAACCAACTACATATTACTTACGTCTTCCAACATGTATGAACTGATCAATATCAACTATGCCACTATTTTTATCATAACATGAAGGACTCAAGGGCTCATCTATCTCCTCCTCGTTTCCCAAATCATAAACTAGAGAATCATCAAAATCTTGGAGAGGAGGGTAACTTACTGTGTTTGTCTCTTCTTGTGCAGGATCTCTGAGGACTTGGGTGTCTTCAACATGCATCATTGTTTCATCCTCATGATTTGTTTCTAGTATCTACATCTTCAACTGTACAACAAGAAGGGTCTACCTTGCCCGAGGATTTCTCTTCTCCTTCACTCCCTGAATCATGGTATAAGGTATCATCAAAATCCTGAAAAGGAAAGCAACTAACCTCATCGTCTTCTTCTTGTGTAGGGGGAAAAGGCTCGTGGATGGCTTCATCAGAGGGAGGAGCACACATTGATACTTCTTCATTTTCTTCAGGTTCCAGCTCCTCAACTGTGTTTTCAATAGTCCTTTGTTGTTCATTGTGGGATTGGAAATCCTCATCAATATTCTTCCCTTTAGCCTTTTGTTGGTCAAAAATTTGTTCCCTTTCTTCTTAGAAATTGGTAGTAAAGGTTTCCAGGGAAACCAAACTTTCCAAACTAAGAGTGACTAGGGTACCTTCAAGGTCATTGATTTTAGTTCCTAGAGAGAAGATATGTTCTCCTTTGGACCAAAAGATATTTGCTTCGATCTGCATGACCATGTTATAAGCTTTGTAGAGTGTTTTGGCCTCTTCTTACTTAGGAGGAACCCTAAGTGCACCAAGAGTGCATTGGTAAAGAGATACACAAGGTACTTGTCTTTAGGATGATGGCTAAGTACCTTTAGGATGATGGCTTTCAGGAATTTGATACAGTATGTCCTCAAACCTATCCTGGAAGTCTCTGATAGTTTCATCCTCAGTTTGCTTTATATGCTCGAGTCTTTTTAGTAGTACTGAGATGTCTTCCAACTGAATACCCCATCTTCTGAGAAAGGTTTCTTCAAATTGTTCCATAGTTATGATGCTGGCATCAGGTAGGTTGTCATACTACTCCCTAGCGTTGCAATAAAGATTGGCAGAGAAAAGTTTCATGACCAAATCTTCAACATCATCACTGATAGGGTGGGATAGAAAGAAACTCCAGAAGTTACTCATGTGATAGTCGGCTCTCTCCCAATCACCACCAGAGAATCTAGGGAGCAATTTCTTGTATTCAAGGGGCATTTGTCTAGGGTACCCTGGGATCTTACTCATGTCTAAAGGCTTGAAGTTTCTCAGATCCCATTGAGAAGTCATAGTTGGCTTCGTCATCAGTGGAGTCGCCAGATAATTTTCTTGAAATTATCAAAGAAATAAGGGAATCATTCCTAGTGGAGTCGCCAGGTAAGCTTGTAAGATAACGACTCTTGAGGAAAGGCTTACCGAAAAAAGTGTTGTCTTTTAGGAGAATTGACTCAGTGTTCCCCGACAACGACGCCAAAATGTTGTCGCACAATTTGTACTTGGATGTAAAGGAAAGGTTAACGAAGGAAAACTGGCGCAACGAGAGACTATCCTATTACTGCCACCTCAACAGGAAGGCTCTTTCTATTTAGGGTGGTAGGCCCAGGGGAGATGTCCCCGGTGACCTGGGGTTTTGAGAAGGCAAAGGTTCAAGGCTAAGTAAAGGTTTCTCTCTCACAAGTCACCACCAATCAGAAAGTTCGGCTAAACAACCAATAAAGATAATAATAACCAGAAGTGTACTTGCCAGGAACAGAGCAACAAGAAACTATATATTTGCAAGATCACTTGCTAGTTGGTACTTCATATAATCAAGGACTTTTTCAAATAAAGCAATTGACTGATAATATTGATGAAGCAAATCAATGATGTACAGTAGCAATAATCTCAATACGTTACTTCACAATAAATGCTTAAGAAGCTTCAAAATGAACAAGAACGATTTATCATCAATGTTACAATACCAACATTCATTAGAAGCAATGACTAGTATGCATTAGCCAATCTTTCAATTGCTTAAAGAAGCTAAAATGCTGCAAAGTATAACTAAAAATCAAATGGATAATGGCAACAATAGGGTTAGCAAGTTAATCTAAACTAGGGTTAGAAGTGTGTTAGTAATTGCTCAAAGATTTGGATGTTTATTGATTGTGATCAAAACACTCAAGCAAAAGGCCTTAGACTAGTGCATTCATAGGGCAACTGGAGTCAAAAGTAGTGGCAAGAGTTGAAGGAACAATGATAATAGTATAGCCAAAGACAAGAGGAAGTTGATGGTGAAGTATTGATAAACCAAGGCTTCAACCATCAAACCCTAGGGGAAAACGACTCACTAAGGTGTAGTAACCCTTGGCCTTAGTGCGTTTTCCTCCTTCTTTAGCTCAAAGATACAGTAAAATCGATTAAGGTGAGGTACAAGGGTAGGGTGTTGCAATGGCAAGGCCCTAGCAATGTCTTCAACACCAAAAATGGCTCCTTGGCACAATCTAGTAGGGAATTAAAATAAGTACACCAACATGTGCTTATTTCCTAGGGTTTATTCCAACAAATTTCATTAACAAAATGCAAATAAAATACTATAACCATTCAAGTAAGGGAAGGATTGCAGAAATTCACTTACATTCACCAAGCATTTATCAAGCCAAACCCTAGTTGTAAACCTTCCACCAAGAAAATTTCAAAAATAGCCAAAATAAGCCTCCTTCAACAAGTGTGCACTAGTAATTTCAGCCAAAACCCTAAAGAAGGGCGCAAATTTGAGACCTCACACAAGTGTGAGTGAAAGATGAATAAAAGAGAGTTTTAGCTCTCTTACTTATACCATACCAATGACCTTAATTAAATTTTAGGCCACAAAAGGCCGACAAGGCCAAGAATACATAATAATACTATTTTACATTAAATGTCATGATAAAACCCTAAATCAAGGATAAATGAAGACATCATGCCCTTTTAGGGTGACGTTAGCCCCTTTTAGGGCAACGTTGGCCTCCTGGAGCAAAACGTTAGGCCGCCTTGGGCCTCCATAAGCTACCACACGTGCCACAACTGCCTCCCAAAACCTCCACAAGCATTGGATGACGTCATGAGTGTCCTGGGTGACGTCATGGGCCTTCCAAGGCCAACGTCCCGGTGGAAAGGGCACAACCCCCTTTGGTACAGGCCTGCTAAGTTGCCTCTGGTGGAATGTCCTTCTCTTCTCCGGTGCAAACCCTCTGATCTATCTCTGCCCCCTGTTGGGGTTTCAACATCCATCTGGTGGGCTTTTAACCCCATGGAGATCCGAACTAATCATCTCCCCATGTGTACTTGTCCATGTGGGTACCTGCCATCGGGTATGGTTCTGAAACATCAACAAATACGCCCTCCATGGGCTCATAAGTCACAGGGATCATAGCAATGTCAATCACATCTAATCATCAATTTTATTAAACATGTGCATAAAACCCCTTTTACCTGGACAAATGTTCAAAGACATTATACTAATCTGCAAGCCCAGTTTGGAGGAAGTGACAGGGCGTCCTATTGGGCTAATGCTCACTGGATGTGGGATGTTTCTGAGAGAAATCAAATCCAAGCCATGTGAGTGGATGAGGTGGATAAGGGATGTTTGGGCAAGGGGTGCAGTGATAGTAGGGAAATGCATGGCTTACCTGTGGGTTCCTCTGTAGAGGGTGAGCTGCACCTGTCATGCATGCAAATGTTTCCTAGCCCATTCATGCCTTTTGTCCTTTTCTTATTGCTTTTTCTTTCAAGAAGCTAATCAAGGGACACTGCCTTGGCGTGGTGACCAGTGGTGGCAATGTTACCCACAAGCACTTCACAGAAATGAGAAGGCTGGCTCGTGATGAGACCCCCTTTCTCTTGGCTATGCCACCAAGAGCCACTACCCTGGCGTGGTGACCAACTGCTGGTAGTGTCATACCGCTACATGCCCATGGACCTAATAGGTTGGCTCGTGATGGGACCCCCTATCCTCTAACCAGGTCTTGTTTTATTATTTTTATGGGTCCCTCTGTTTCTTGTTGAGAAGCTTCTTATTGCTTTCTCGGGGATCCCTGGGCGAAGCATCTCGAGGTTTCATTCTTTTGCTTCTATCTTTTGCCAACTGCTTTTACCCTCTAGGCCTTTAGCCCCTTCTTCCCACAAGGCAAGGTGCAACCCTTAAATATTTGGCCAACCCAATGCCCAGACCAGTGTAATGGGATGGATGAACAGGAGAAACATGGAAAGTGGTAAGTATGGTGGGAGCGGACGATGGCTTCTCATGAATCCCCATAGTGGCTACTCAAAACCTATGGGCACAAGCTTACTAGGGCATCTTGTCATTCCCCCAAGATATGGTCAAGTGGATAGGCATAAGATCCAAGCACTCGTTAGAAGCAAAAATAATTAAATGCAAATATTCAAAGGTTTTGAGGATTAGAGTGACACATACCATGATACCCAAACTCATTACCTTATGGAGCAAGATCCACTTCTGCTACTGGACCAGGCCGAGGTGATGGATGTTGCTGCTGCTGACAAAATGGAGGCGCTGAAGAAAAGAAAAGATGGGCCCTCCATTTCCATGCTCAAGTTGATCTGGCTCTCGATTCTCCATGTCTAGAACCTGTGGGCCTCGAGACATAATCTCCTTAGTTATCCCTAAAATGGGGGATAACAGTGAGTTTGCCCGTTGTCTTTCTGTGCCTCCGAGGGTTTGTTTCAATATTTGCTCGAACAGTAGTCCATCAAACTTATGTCTGCATGGAACTCCGGTCCTAGTGCCAAGTAGTCTCTCCTGTACTTCCCGAACGGATCCTGTGGCACCACCTGTCCCTGACCCGACTGTCCTTCTGTCTGCCCTGGTTGTCCCAATGGCTGTCTTGCCTAGAACTGTGGGTATAAAGTTTGGGGAATCCTCCCAGACGATGTGTAAGCTTGGACTGGTGAAGGGTTTGGACTAGCCCCTCCCTGATATCCACTGGAGCCATTGGCCCCACCTCCCTGGTGTCCTCCTGAACCACTTGACCCTCCTGTGGCGTTGGCACCTAGTATCGCACAATTTGTACTTGCCCAAAATCCCAAGGCAAGTGGGTACAAAATTGGCGTAACTGGGAATAACCTATCACTGTGACCTTAATAGGAGATCCCTTTCCATTTAGGAGTATGTTAAGACTACCCCGGGGGAGACGTCCCCAGTGACCTGGGGGTTTGAGAAGGCTATGGAAAGTGATCACAAGGAAACCCTTCCCCTCTCACAAATCACTCAAGTCAAAGGGTTCTTTATGTCTTATAGAGATGAAGCAAATAGATAATATTGTGTACCTGCCCAGAACAAGACAACAAGGAAGAAAGGGGCACTTTCTAAGTAACAAAATGATTTTTAGTGCTTGATAAGACAATGAACCTTCAAAAACTAAGCTATCTGGTATGAATTTGCAGCAATACAATAGTTTATAACAACAATTAATATTTTATAACAGCCACAAGATTTATGCCTTAAAAGTGCTTGAAAATAACATGAAGAAATAGCTTTAACCTAGCTTAATGATAAAATCTTGTTACAAGTAAATTTGGCAGTGTCTAGCTAACAAAATAGGTCACTTTTGTAGAGAATTTGCTGCAGTTAGATGGTTGTAGCAATCTATTGCAACAACAAATTCTAATGGTCAAAAGTGCAAGAAAACACCATACACAGTTAGCACTTAGAAAATTGATTAGCAATTATCACAATTGAGTTTTGAATGAGTTAAGTGCAAGTTATGTAGGCAAATGTATCCAATCAATGTATGTTTATATGGCTGTAGCAATGTTTTGCAACAACAAGAAGTTAGCTAAGGAGTTAGTCTAGTTTAGGGTTAGCTAATGTTAGTAAAAGCTTCAAGGATAAAAGTTTGAGTGTTTGTTTGATGAATCAAAACTTGTAGATGGTAGACTAGTGCCTTTCTAGGGTAATGGAGTCAATAATCGTAGCAACAAATATTAGAGAAAAAATAACGATGATAATGTTATGTCAAAGGGATGGAAAGGATGAGAGAGGTGTTGGTATCCCAAGGCCTCAAAAATCCAATTCCTAGAGATAATAACTAGAAAGTAAAAAAAGTTAGGCCCTAGTGATTTCTCCTTTCCTTGAACAAATTGTAATAAAATATGCAATGTGAAAGGAAGTAGGGTTACTAGAGTGCTACGATGGTAGGGCCCTAGTATCTACTTCAAGATAGGTGCCTTTCAAGAAATTTTAACAACTGAAAGACTATACAGAAAAAGATAGTAACACATATCTTTCTCCTAGGGTTTTAAGCAAACAATTTCATAATCTTAGACATGAAACAAGTAAAATTAACCATAAGCATTCATTCACAATAAAGAAATGCATATTTTCCACTTACTTCACCAAGAATAATCAAGCAAAAACCCTAGTTGAAGATCCTCCACATGAAAAATTGCC
>ML838159.1:0-17176 GCA_009831015.1 Picea engelmannii | reverse complement strand
CAGGTGGAATTGGAAGCGGTTGTAGTCTGCCAGGAGATTTGACTATTTCTCCCTTGTTGGGTTGACACAGATCACATTCAGTGACAAAATTACGAATGTCTTGTTTCATACCATCCCATAAAAAAAAATGTTTGACCCTGTCATAGGTTTTGGTAAACCCGGAGTGCCCAACTATGGGTGTAGCATGAATCTTAGAAAGTACAGTGGATTTACATTTTGATTGTTTACTTAAATACAAATGATCTTTGTATCAAATATAATCATGGATCCAAGAGTACCCTGGGGAAAATGGAGAATTGGACTGCAATTGTTGTCTCAAATGCAAAATTTTGGGATCGTGTAGCCATTCCTGGAGAATGGCTTTGAGCCAATCTGGTACAATGAAGGAGAGAGAAAAAATGGATCCTTCATCTTCATATTTTTGGGAAAGTGCATCTGCAACCACATTGTCTTTTCCTTTCTTGTAAATGATCTCATAATCATATCCAAAGAGCTTAGTCACCCATTTTTCTTTCTCTGAGGAGGAAATGCGTTGTTCCAAAAAATACTTGAGGCTTTGATGATCTGTCTTAATTTGGAAGAATTTCCCCAATAGATAAGGGCACCACAGATCAACGACATGCAGAATAGCCAACATTTCCTTTTCATAGACTGATTTTCCCAAATTTCATTCAGACAAATGTTTGTTGGTAAAGGCCAAAGGACGACCCTCTTCCATAAGTACAATGGCAATTCCTTTCCCTGAAGCATCGCATTCCAGGACAAAGGTCTTTGTGAAATAAGGAAGGGCCAGGAATGGAGTTTTTCACATGGCCATCTTCAAGGTTTGAAAATATTGATGAGCTACTAGAGTCCAAGTGAAAGAGTTCTTTTATAGGAGTGCAGTGAGAGGTGCTACAATCTTTCCATAATTCTTAACAAAATTGTGATAATAACCAGTTAATCCAAGAAATCCATCCAATCTTTTCAAAGTCTTTGGGTGAGGCCAGTCTTGCATAGCTTCAATATTTTTAGGATCCACCCTAACGCCATCCTTACCAACCAGATGACCCAAGTAATCAACTTTTGAGGTGCCAAAAGCACATTTAGACTATTTTAGGAAATGTTGGTGCTAAGAGAGTAGATGGAGAACTTGATCCACATGAGAAAGATGATTTGTTCAGGTTTTTTTTATAGATGAGGATACCATCAAAGAAAACTAAGACAAAATGATAGAGAAAATGGTGGAAGACATGATTCATTAGGATTTGGATGGTGGAGGGGGCATTACACAAGCCAAAGGGCATGACCAAAAACTCATAGTGGCTCTCATGAGTTCTAAAGGCAGTCTTATGAATGTATTTCATACATATCTAGTGGTAGCCATAATGAAGATGAAGTTTAGTAAAGAACTGGGTGCCACTCAATTCATCCAAGAGGTCATCAATGATAGGAATGGGAAATTTGTCTTTTATAGTGAGTTTTTTTAGGGCATGGAAGTCAGGACACATTCACCAAGAACCTTCTTTATTTAGGACCATGACCATAGGAGAAGAGAAGGGGATCATACTAGGGCAGATAATGACCACATTAAGGAGTTCATGAACCATTTTCGCAATTTCATTTTTTTGGGAAAAGGGTTGACGATAGGGACAAATATTGGGAAGAAGGCTTCCTCATACAAGGGGAATGGAATGATCATGAACACCACAAGAAGGAGGGAGTCCCTGGGGAGTCGAAAAGACCACTTGATGTTTAGAGAGGATGGATTGGAGGTCTTGCAACATCGAGGGTGTCTCAGTTTCTTGTATGGCATGGAGTTGGACAATAACACCAGAATGACCTTTTTGGAGCAGCTTTTCCATGCGATGGGAACTAATGATCTCATATGAACTGGTGGTGATTCCTTGGAACTTATATCGTTTTCCCTCCTAGTCAAATTGTATCATTAATTCCTTAAAAAACATGAGAATGGGACCTAAAGTCCTTATCCTATCTACACCCAACACAATGTCACAACCACCCATGTCGATAGCAAACATATGATATTTCAAGTGGTATTCACCAATTTTGAGATGCACATTCTCACAATGCCCTCCACATTTAATGGAGCTGCCATTAGCAATCATGATTTGGAAATTATTGACTGCATGGATATAGCAATGAGTTTCTTGGGAAATGTGTCAATGAATAAAATTATGGGTTCTTCCAATATCAACAAGAATGATGACCTTCCTATGTTTGATATAACCGATTAGCTTGAGGTTTTCGGGAGTAGAGAAGCCAGTGAGAGAATTTAGGGAGATGAACAATTCTACTTCGGGAGGGTCCAAGGGAGGGGTTATGTTAGTGGTTTCACGTGACTCAGACACAAGGGTAGTTTCAACATCCTCTTCCAAAATATCCTCCAAGATGGCCATACAAATATTTTGTTCCTTACACTTATGGCCTGGAAAATATTTGTCATCACAATTATGACAAAGGCATTTGATTTGGAGTTCAACCATTTCAGCCTTGTTCAATTTTTGGATCATTAATGGAGCAGAGGGAGTAGTGGGATTTACTAGTTTAGTGCGAGGTATAAAGGAGGGTTTCCGGTTTTAAGAAGATACAATTGTTTTGCTTCTTTATCTCTTTTAGTATCCTCCATCCAACTTTGAGGTTGATCCATGAGGACATGGGCACACATCTCATCCTTGAGGCCACTGATAAAACATTCTCGAAAAAAGGCATCATACATGCCCTCTATCTAAAAATATAGGCACTCAAAAGAAGCTATAAAGTATTTCACTATTCCAGATTGTTTCAACTTTATCAAACGGCCTAAATGGTTGGTGTCAGTGTCAAATAATTCATAAAGATCTGCCACAAAGTGTGTCCAAGCAATATACCCTTGATGGGAAGTTTTTCTCCATTGACACCATTGCTAACATTCTTGATCTAGATGGAGAAAAACATACCAGAGTTTGGCCAATTCATCTATAATGCCATATAAATAGAAATAATGTTCCATTTGGGTTACCCAACCAGTGGAATATGAGCCATGAAATTTCATCACATCCACTCGCGGAAGGCGTAGGTCAACCTGAAAGTGATGGGGCTGAAAATTATGGAAATGAGAGGAAGTTTTAGCTTCAGTATGTGGAGGTGGGTTAGATAAAGGGTTATCTGTAGGGATATGCAGCTTGTTGTAGATCATCGAAATGATAGATTCAAGTTGGGTAGTCATGTCCTTTCTGAGTTCCTCGATTGAGGCAGGGATGGAGGACTGCATGTTTGTATTGATGGTGGCAACATTGGAACTGAGTTGTTTCACTTCTTGTTAGGTCTTTTTGAAATTAGATTGTAAGGTATTGAATCGAGCTTCCAATTCTTGGCTATGGCTATGGGCCATGATGACGAGGGAACAAAAATGGGGCGGGTGGGGTAAAAAAATTTGCTGAAAAATTATATGTATGAATTTGATAAGGGAGAAGAGATAAATCCAAAGGAATAGGTCTTAAATAATGATGCAAAAATTTCAATTTTTTTTTTTTACACCTACAGAGTTATACTTTAGTTTCAAGAATACTGCAGTGATGAAATTAACAAATGCTTAACCAAGAAGAAATGTGTAGTGATTTGGCAACCTGAACACAGTTGCGCAACAATAGATCTTGTTTGTTTTAATTTTTTTGTTTTTGTCCCCAAAGGTTAGGTATTCAAGGGTTCTACAGACAAGAGTTTTCCCTGTGCTATAGCTCTCTGATATACGTGCGGGGTCCAATAGTAATACTTGGCCCAATATCTCAGGGCACCAACTAAGGAGGATAGAATGTGATCTTATCCATACTACCTGACTACCCAGGTACTAGAGAGTATCTTCTCGAGTGTTGTTCTCGGTGGCACTATAAAAGTCAGGTAGCCGATCAGTTTATCTAAAGAGGGCTTCAGGAAATCTAGGCCGATCCGTACACAGGTGTTGTCTAATGCACTACCACTAGAAGGGGTACCAATAGGGGTTACAAAGGTAGCCAACACTTGTGTTAGGTATTCTTACATTTGACTTATTATACATTATTGCAAGGCCTTATTAATATTGGCCTTTATTACATCTGAACATATTGTTCTACCTACTTGAGGGTTAGGTCCTTAACACTATGACACAAATATATGATAATAACACTTCATAGAGTACTCTATTAACACGTAAAAGGTGATATGCATTAGTTTAGTAGATTTAATAACATTTCATAACATACCCTAATAGAGGTTGGAACAGTGACAACAAAGATTAATCATTTCAACCACTTAGCACATAGAATTAGGTTAGATCTAGCATTGATTCATCTTTAACACAAGCAAAGAACTGAGAATCAACAGTTCTATCTATCATGCATAATAATATTAAGCACTGAGCATATTCATAACATAAAAAACAAAATAAAAATCCAACCAAAGAAACAAGATATACGTGGTTCACCCTAGTGTGGGGATACATCCACCAACCACTTTGTCTTCGTTATTATTCTTCAATCTCTTACATTCTATGACTGCTATGCACTAATCCATAGACCCGATCTTCGCATGAGACAGGAGGTCTATGCACTAAGAACTAGATCCTCCTTCCAAAACTAGGTCAAGGCATAGGGCCAATGCCTCTAGCGAGAACAAATCTTTAATAGATATACATTATGTTGCACAAAGAAAATCAAAACTACTTGCACTTATCTAACAAGACTTCACTACTTCTACCATACATTTTTACTTATTTATACTTTCAAAACCCCTTACAATAAGGCCTAATCATGGGTAAACCCCATGGGCCAAAATCCCATAACGAAATAAAAAAAACCTAGATACCCTTTACTGGGTCCACATAGCCTGAACAATCGATGAGATTTGGGATCTCATCTCTGCTTGGGCTCTCCTTTCTTGACCAATGTGTCAAATTCCAAAAAGTGGTCCAAACCTGACCAAGGTTTCCGCAAAACTTGGTCAAGGTCTAGTAGAAACACATATGAATGTAAGGAATGGAATGTCAAGGAAAGGAATGTCAATGAAAGGAAAGATTAGTCAAGGCAAGGAAAGGCATGTTAGGGAAAGGCATGGAAATGAAGAGAAAGTCAAGGAATGTCAAGGAAAGGCAAGTGAATGCATGGAAAGTGTAACAACCCTAGTTGAACATATGTTTAAGGATTACTAAGTAAAAATTAATTAGGTTATTAATTGTCTTAACATGGTTTTAACTAAATAAATATTGGCATAATAATATTAATTAAATATTTATTAATTAATTAATTGTTATAATTTTGATTAATTAATTAATTAAATTAATTACCTACCACATTGAATGAACAGGGTAATAAATTTAAAAGGGCTAATAAATTTAATTGTTTAAATTAAAAGATTACATATATGACGCAAACGACCACCCTGCACGTCCGTTGTCACCAGGACCTTCTCTTTCCTCGGCCCGAAGAACTCAAAGGTTCTCCTAATTCCCTATCGGGAATATTCCTACCCACAGATTATCTTCGTCGCACGATCCCCTTCCTTAAGTTCTCGGAGGATCAGAACTCGCGACTTCGGGAGTCCAAAGGTTGAACACTAGGTCTTTGGATCCCCGCGACCCGATGGTCAGTCAACTTGTTGACTTTTTCCTGAAGGATTTCACTACTCGCAACCTCGCTACTTGTGATACCAAACTTTTGATTCTTCAACCTCCGATGTCCGAGGCACCGAGAATCCAATGCACACGTGTGACTTGATCCATCACACCCATCACTTCTATCAGGACTTCCACGCTATCGCGATCTCTCTCCCTCGCGACTTTGAATACCCACTACTCAGACATTCACCCTTCGAGCTCCCGAGTTCACGAGATCCTTAGATCTCCGCCACCTATCCTTCTCAGATGGACGGCTCCTATCCTCCTCGCCACTTCATGCCCTCGCAACCTCATGACCTTTAACACTAATCTTTCAACCCTTCCACTTACGAGTTCCCGAGATGCGAGGTGCCACCTGTCCACTTGCCAACTCCTGTGGATCCACACTATCCTTGGAGTAGTCGATATCTCCCTCCTCGCAATATCGTGACTCTCCTTACCAAACTTAGGACACTTTCCTCACGAGATCCCGATAGGCGATCTCGTGAACAATCCAATGGCTCTGACTGACTTGGATCAACAGTGCTGCCCTCCTGAGCTTTGAGTCTTCTCTACGCCTGCACTATAACTACCTTGCACCTCTGAGAGATCCAACGGCTCTCGAAACTTCATGAAATCTCTTTCAAAGATTTCATCTGTCCATTCTTCCTTTTAGGATTCTTTGAAATAAAGAAATGTCTCTCCATGAGACTCATTTTCTCACTCGCCAACCTGCGAGGATTCCTTCCGACTTCCACCAGCAACTTCCCTGCACTTATCCTTCAAGGAGTTTAAAGGTATATTCCTCCTGATATTTTCCACTCTGATTCTTCAGAGGAACTTGCACGCGCTCCTTGCGGCAATCATTCAACAACTCCCAAGTGTTGAATCCCTTCGACTCCGCGCACTTCCTGCAGCAGCAGTCTTCAATCTCATTTTGCTCATATTAACAACTGATACTTCTTATTCAGTCTGCGCACTCCTTGCATGGCTTCAACAACCCACTTCCACTTCGGGGTAAGTGATCACAAAAGTTAAACTCCTGAGCCTTCATCAACGCACTCCCTACAGATGAATTCAACTGCACATCTTGCAGGAATCTCCTGGCTCAGATAGAGAAAACAATTGAAACTCATTCTCTCTCCCTTTCAGACTTCAGTTGAAACATGAAATCACATCCACAACATATACAAAGAAAATGCATAACAGAAACAAACATTCCTGAGCATATCGACAACATACAGAGAAAACAACGCAACCCATGAGTTTGAATCAAAGCTTTCTTCTATTAATTCAAATGCCTGTACATGGTTGGTTCTCATACAATGTTTTCTACTTGCTCTTCTCTTCTCCTGAATGCTTGATTGATAATTTTATTTTACAAAGATACAATTAGGGTGTCCATATCCGTTTTCCCTCCCAAACTCTAAACTATCAAATCTAGACTTAACATCCTAGCTACCAGCATTAAATCTATTAAATGCCTCCTATCTACTTCAGAAAAGAGCGTATGGCTCGAGGTCTGATACAATATACAAAAGGCGCTCTCTCATAAATGGTTCATTGAAGGTTTGGTGCTTCAATTTCAAACGTTTTCAAAGTAATATGTCATGTGTTAAAAAAACACATGCGCTGGCTCCACGCTCGCTTTGGGTATTGCGATGCTCCTGCATCATACTCCTCGGCTTGAAAACTTTCATGGGATCCTTTCCATGAGATCCTGTATGGTCTATCCATGCTTTTGAACCTCTGCTTCACTTTCCCAGCTAGCATATTCCACTGGATGGTTCTTCCATTTGACCAGATACTCGAAGTATTCCTTTCGCCTGGTCTTTTTGCTCACCCTCTTGTCAAGTATATGCTCCATCTGTGGATTTTCTGCTATCGACATCTGCTTCTGCCACTGGATTTCTGGTTGTCCATCACTTTTAGCTCCTTCTTCCTCAACCTTATATGGATATAAGTATGACACATTGAATGTCAGAGATATTCTGATGTCATCCGGCAACTCAATCTCATAAGCATTTTCTCCCAATTTCTTTAGGACTCTGCATGACCCAATTTTCTTCATTTTTAGCTTGTTGTATGTTCCTCTCGGGAACCTTTATTTCCTCAGATGAGCCAAAACTAGATCACCAACTTCGAATTGAAGCTATCTCCGATGCTGATCCGCTCTGTGCTTATATTCCTGGTTTGATTCTATCAATCGTTGCTTCACCCTGCTGTGAAGTTCTTCCATCGCCTCTGTGAATTATTCAGTTCTTGCACTCTTGGTCATTATCTGCTCCGAGTCCCTCAATTTAGATACTCCTCTTGGCTGCCTGCCACATACAATCTCAAATGGAATTTTTCCTATGCTCCTGTTCACTGATTCGTTGTACGCAAACTCTACCTGTGGCAACACATTGTCCCAGCTGTTGTGGTGCTCTATCACTAAGCTTCTTAATAAATCTCCCAGACTTCTATTCACCACCTCTGTTTTCCCATCCATATGAGGATTATAGGCTGAACTAAACATCAAGTTATTCCCCATATTCTTCCAGAGTGTCCTCCAGAAATGTCCAATGAATTTCATATCCCTGTCTGATACTATACTTCTGGGTAAACCATGAAGTCTAACAATCTCCTTGAAAAACAAGTTTGCGATATGAGTCGCATCGCTGGTCTTATGGAATGGAATAAAATGTGCCATTTTTTAAAACCTGTCAACCACCACAAAGATCGAATCATTCCCTCTTTGCGTTCTCAGCAATCCCAGTATGAAATCCATGTTGATTTCATCCATGGCCTCTCTGGTATGGGTAAGGATTGATAGAATCCTGCATTCTGCTTTCGGCCCTTTGAATGCTGGAAAATTCTACACCTGTCAACAAAATTTTTGACTTCCGACCGCATCCCTGGCCAAAAGTATGCTTCGCTCAACTTTGCAAATGTCTTATCGTGGCCAAAATGCCCTGCCAATCCTCTGTTATGCTTCTCCTTTAGCAGATTCTCCCTCATGGAGCAATTTGGAATACACAACTGGTTGCCTCTGAAAAACAATCCATTTTGGATCATGTGATCCATCCATGGGCTTTTGTCTCTGAGAACTGGATTCTCAGCTGCCTCATATGCTTCTGGAAAATATGCATCACCTGCATACATGTCCTTAAGGTTTTCAAACCCCAATGTTTTGACTTGGAACTCCTGCAGCAACAAACACTTCCTGCTCAAAGCATCAACCACTTTGTTAGCAGTACCTGAAATGTGTTTAATTACAAATGTAAAATTTTGCATATACTCTACCCATTTAGCATGTTTCTAATTCAACTTCTCCTGTTGAGTCACAAACTGTAGTGCATGATTATCACTGTACAAGACAAATTATTTCGGAATCAAATAATGCCTCCACTTCTTCAGTGCCTGAATGATAGAATAAAATTCTTTATCATACGTGGAGTACTTCAATTTTTCCTCATCTAGATTCTCACTGAAATATGCAATTGGTCTGTCCTCCTGGCTCAAGACCGCTCCTATGGCAAAGCCACTTGCATCACATTTTACCTGGAACACTTTTGTAAAATCCGGCAACATCAAAACCGGTTGTTCTGTGATTTTCCGCTTCAACGGATTGAAGCTTTTCTCTGCCTCTTTAGTCCAACGAAAAGATTTATGTCTTTTCTTGACTGTGTCCATAATTGTTGCACTAATTCCACTGAAATTCCTGATGAATTTCCGGTAGAAACTATCCAATCCATGAAAACTCCTCACCTCGAAAATATTTCTTGGTGATGGCCAATTTTTAATTACTTCCACTTTACTTGGATCCATCTTTAGATCATTTTCCGATATGACAAACCCCAAGTAAATGATTTATGTCTTCATAAATGAAGATTTCCTCATGTTGATCAACAACTTCTCTTGCTATAGCTTCCTCATTATTGCAGCTAAATGCTTCAGATGCTCTTCCTTCATTTTTCTAAAAATCAATATGTCATCTAGATAAACAATGACAAACTTACCAATGAATTCCCTCAACACTTCATTCATCAGCCTCATGAATGTACTCGGTGCATTCGTCAAGCCAAATGGCATGACTAGCCATTCGTACAACCCTTCGTTTGTCTTGAATGTTGTTTTCCATTCATCGCCTTCCCTCATGCGAATCTGATGGTATCCACTTTTCAAATCAACTTTTGAAAAAAAATTGGCTCCACTTAAGCAGTCCATCAAGTCATCCATCTGTGGCAATGGAAACCTGTACCTGATGGTTATCTTGTTAATGGATATGGAATCCATACACATTATCCAGCCTCCATATTTCTTTGGACTCAGTATCGTTGGAATGACACACAGACTTAAACTTTCTCTGATCAGTCCTTTATCCAATAGTTCCTGCACCTGCCTTTTAACTTCCTCATTCTCCTGCGGCGTCAACCTGTACGCAGCTTTATTTGGCAAATTGGCTCTTGGTATAAGGTCTATGTGATGAATCACACTCCTCATCAGTGGAAACAAATGTGGTAATTCATATACCACTATGTCAGCGAAATCTTCCAGCAGTTCCTGAATTTCTTCCGGAAAATCGTCCGTCCTTGTGCTGGTCAAAACAACTCTCGGTTTCTTGACCACAAATAATTGTGGATCTTCCTTCTTCTTTACTTCTACCATCAGTTCCTTCCCACTCATGAGAAGTATAGTATTTCTCGGCTCTGGCTTTACTTCTTTATTTTTAATTGGAAGTAGCATATGTGTTCTTCCATTCTTCTCCAAAGTATATGTATTCATTTTCCCATCCTGAACTACATTCCTATCATATTCTCATGGTCTGCCTAGCAATAAATGACATACATCCATAGGAATAACATCACAAAGAATTTTATCATTGTATCCTCCTATCTTGATGTCAACTAAGCATTGTTTGGTGACATTTACCTGATGTCCCTTCTGTAGCCATGAGGCTTTGTATGGTCTTGGATGATCAGTAGTCTCCAACTCCATTTTCTCCACCATCTCGGTTGAAACGAGATTGTCTGTGCTACCACTATCCACGATAACCTTGCACACTCTGTCTTTGGTTTTGCATGTAGTTCTGAATAGTCTATTTCTTTTAGCCGTGTCCTCCACCTCCTTCTCGGGTGTCAAGAGAACCTTACGCATCATCAGTGGCCTTCCGTATTCTGTGTATTTTGCCTTAGCATTTCTCCTCTGTGCTTCAGCGATATGAGCTTCTCCTCTGTCCTTTTTCCTATATATACAGTCAACTGCTTTATGTCCATCCTTTCCACATGTGAAGCATGTGATGACTCCACCTCTTCCTCTTCCTCTATCTCTGGTACGAGGAAATGTGCTATTATCAGCGTATCCTCCCCTATGTTCTATCTGTTGCCTTCGTTGTTCAGTGTGTTGGCCTTGTTGTGAACTTCCACCTCTTTCTGTTCTAGTCTAAGGATTTTTCCAATCGTCCTTTGATTTATAGAACCTATCTTGGGCAGCTGACTTATCTTTTGGTTGGATCCTACCTCGGCCTCGCTATGCTGGCTTACGGCTTAGCTTTTCTTCAGCTTTCAATGCCATATGATACACATCCTCCACCATTCTGATGGTTTTCATACTCATCTCATCTTGGATATCGTATCTTAAGCCATTCATATACCTAGAAACTTTTTCATCATCGCTCTCCCGATGACCTGCTCTGATATTGAGCTTGTAGAATTCCTCGGTGTACTCCTTCACTGTCATCAAATTCTGTCTAAGGTTCTGCATTCTCCTGAACAGTGTGATTTGATAATCCCTTGGGATGAATTTTTCCTTCATCTTCGCAATCATTCGATCCCAGCTTTTGATCTTTTTCTTTCCTTTGGAATGTCTATCTGCTTGAAGCTTGTCCCACCATATTGCTGCATGTCCCTTCAATTTTGTGACAGCATGCCTAACCTTTTTATCTTCTTTGATATTCTCATAATCGAAGTAGGTGTCAAGAGCCCTAATCCAATATAGAAGCTCTTATACATATAGAATTCCTTCGTAAGATGGAATTTCCATCTTTGTTTTTGAACTCATCGGGGCGATAGCTTTAATCAATCGCTCGTTGGCTACATCTTTGGCAGCAACTTCTCCTTCTGGCTCAACTTCAATTTTTCCTTCAGAGTCACTCAGATCTCCAGCACTGGTTGTGCGTCTTTGTGCTGCTTCCATATCTTCTAATCTCACTTGGAGATCACATATCTGCCTTTCCATTTTTTGATTCGGTACTTGTCTTTCCCTCCTCGGCGGCATGGTGAAATTTTTCCTTTCTTCTCTGCTACAGAAAGCAAAGAGATTTTCTCGCTCTGATACCACTCTGTGTGTATCAGAGTGATTTCCTTTTCTTCACCCTATTGCCTGAAATATACAGACAAGATATCCACTCTGATACCACTCTGACGCAAACGGCCACCCTGCATGTCCGCTGTCACCAGGACCTTCTCTTTCCTCGGCCTGAAGAACTCAAAGGTTCTCCTAATTCCCTATCAAGAATCTTCCTACCCATAGATTCTCTTGGTCGCATGATCCCCTTCCTTAACTTCTTGGAGGATCAGAACTCGCGACTTCGTGAGTCCAAAGGTTGAAGACTGGGTCTTTGGATCCCCGCGACCCGATGGTTAGTCAACTTGCTGAATTTTCCCTGAAGGATTTCACTACTCGCGATACCAAACTTTTGATTCTTCAACCTCCGATGTTCGAGACACCGATAATCTGATGCACATGTGTGACTTGACCCGTCACACCCATCACTTCTATCAGGACTTTCGCGCTATCGCGATCTCACTCCCTCGCGACTTTGAATTCCCACTACTTGGATGTTCACCCTTCGAGCTCCCGAGTTCGTGAGATCCTTAGATCTCCGCCACCTGTCCTTCTCAGATGGAAGGCTCCTAGCCTCCTCGCCACTTCACGCCATTGCGACCTTATGACCTTTAACACCAATCTTTCAACCCTTCCAGTTACGAGTTCCCGAGATACGAGGTGCCACCTGTCCACTTGCCAACTCCTGTGGATCCACACTATCCTCAGAGTAGTCGAGATCTTTCTCCTCGCAATATCGCAACTCTCCTTACCAAACTTAGGACACTTTCCTCACGATGTCCCAATAGGCGATCTCATGAACAATCCAACAGATCTGACCGACTTGGATCAACAACGCTGTCCTCCTGAGCTTTGAGTCTTCTCCACACCTGCGCTGTAACTACCTTGCACCTCTGAGAGATCCAACAGCTCTCGGAACTTTGTGAAATATCTTTCAAATATTTTGTCTGTCCATTCTCCCTTTTAGGATTCTGTGAAATAAAGAAATGTCTCTCCATGAGACTCGTTTGCTCACTCACCAACCTGCGATGCTTCCTTCCAACTTCCACCAGCAACTTCCCTGCACTTATCCTTCAGGGAGTTTAAAGGTATATTCCTTCTGAGCTTTTCCACTCTGATTCTTCATAGGAACTTGCACACGCTCCTTGCGGCAATCATTCAACAACTCCCAAGTGTTGAATCCCTTCGACTCCGCGCACTTCCTACAGCAGCAGTCTTCAATATCCTTTTGCTCAGATTAACAACTGAGACTTCTTCTTCAGCCTGCGCACTCCTTGCACAGCTTCAACAACCCACTTCCACTTCTGGGTGAATGAGAAAAAAATTTAAACTCATGACCCTTCATCAACGCACTCCCTGCGGATGACTTCAACTGCACATCTTGCAGGAATCTCCTGGCTCAGATAGAGAAAAAAATTGAAATTCATTCTCTCTCCCTTTCAGACTTTAGTTGAAACATAAAATCACATGCACAACATATACAAAGAAAATGCATAACAGAAAAAAACATTCTTGAGCATATCAACAACATACAGAGAAAACAATGCAACCCATGAGTTTGAATCAAATCTTTCTTCTATTAATTCAAATGCCTGTACATGGTTGGTTCTCATACAATGTTTTCTTCTTGCTCTTCTCTTCTCCTGAATGCTTGATTGATAATTTTATTTTACAAAGATACAATGAGGGTGTCTATATCCCTTTTCCCTCCCAAACTCTAAACTATCAAATCTAGACTTAACATCCTAGCTACCAACATTAAGTCTATTAAATGCCTCCTATCTACTTTAGACAAGAGCGTATGGCTCGAGGTCTGATACAATATACAAAAGGCGCTCTCTCATAAATGGTTCATTGAAGGTTTGGCGCTTCAATTTCAAACGTTTTCAAAGTAATATGTCATGTGTTAAAAAAACACATGCGCTGGCTCCACGCTCGCTTTGGGTATTGAGATGCTCCTGCATTAGTATATGGAGGGGATAAGGAGCATTAATAAATAAGGATAAGGAGCATTAATAATAGGATAAAGCAATAACAATCGGATAATATAATTAATGTGTAGGTGAGGAAATAAATCAGGAGAAAGGGCGATGAAGGGGGGATATGAGTGGAGGAGGATTATGGGAAGGGGGATCATTTTTGGAGGGGTTCTCTTGGATTTGCACAGGAGAGTTTGAGTTCTGTAGTTAGGAAGGATTAGTACAGGGGCACCTGTTTGCTGTAGGTTTTGGGCATGGGGGCCAGGATATTCATATGGTATCCTGGAGCTAGGACTCTATCCTAGTTGGCAGGGTGGGAACACGGTTTGGGCAGAGTTGGTCCGTGGCTTTAAGCTGGGCAAGGCAGTAGCAGGAAGGTCAACAAGACAAGCGGAGGGTTACCATCAGACCAAGGTATGTTAATTTATGTATTTGTTTTATTCTGTTATGAAATTATTATTCGTTGATAAATTTAACATGTGTATGTGTTGAATTATAAGAAATAATTAATTTTTCTGCATTCAAGTAGAAGTTCATGTTTCAGTTTATGGAATAAATTGATGTTTAAATTAATACGGTTATTACACATGGTATTAGAGCTATTTGTTTGAAATCTGGGCCTGAAGGGCCAAGCTCTAGCTCCAGCTCCACCTCCTGCAAGCCAAACCCACTAATATCTATTATATGCAGATCAATATATATATATATATATGCTTCCTAGGCTAGATGACATTATAGGCATATAAATGGGCATATGTAAAAGACATTTAGTTAAACTATAAAAAAAAAATATGTGCATATAAATGGAGTAAAATATATATATATATATATATATATATATATATATATGTATGTATATACTTATACATTTAACCTATTTTAATATATACCACATATTTATGCACCGATTCCACAAGCCGTCGAGGAGCAGGATCCTACAAGGTTTCGTTTGTGCAAAATGCATCTATTAAAAACATTTATTTAACCACATCGAAATTTGAAGCCATGCACCCTACACAGCTTTATCAAATCAAAAAGTTGAAGACACGCATCCTACACAACAACTAATTCATCTTCTTTATCATACTCTAATTCTTCATGTTTGAAGAGACAAACGTATGGTTCCTCAAACATAATAAGATCCGACAAAAATCATCACCTGGAAATGGCTTGTATCAACAACCAATAGGGAGTGCTGCAAGGTACAGAGGCAATGGAATAGTCTTCCCACGCTGGCAGAAATCTCAAAATGCCTTCCCACAAGCCTCGCGACCACCCAGTAGTCAAACTCATCCCCCAACTCTCCAATTCGACCCTCTTCAAGATGAAAAACGTGTTTCCATTCAACAACATTATATGCAGTCCACTAATGTTCTCTTTTTCTATAGTATACATGCTCAGAATTAGAGGAAACCTCACCTCTACTGATATATGGAGCTTCTATGCACCTTTATGTTACAAACAATTTTTCTGGGTTTAAGGACGGTTTGTCACTAAGAAATTTCTTCAGATAGTTTGTATACAAGATGTTGTAGATGCAATTTTAATATCTCTTTCAATGGGACAACTGATGACAATTCAAAGATAATTTTTCCCAAATGTATTCACTTCTCTAGCTTAATATATTGGTCAAAAGGTTGGCACATAACAAATATAATGAATTTGTTGTTTGGTATATTCATCCGCAATGATACTACATAAAATTATCAGTAACTCAGCCACCCATTAAACATTAAATCTGATAATGATATTCAATATAGAGCAGCTGCAAACACAATAAAATAAGACTAATATATGATTCTGGGATGAAAATAATGTTGCCTGAGAAAGATATATATTCATATAGCTGATATATGCCTTCAAATATGAGCCCGTGGTACTAGTTGATGGCTATAGATTTATAGGGATATAAACATCAACATTCTTGTACCTTAACAATGTTTGTAGTTCCTAGAAGTAGAGGAAAGTGCCCAACAAAGTGAGGAAGGCACCCAAAGGTAATTCCTAGCAAGAACAAATGTGCCCATCGGAAGGAATAACACCCAACAATGAAGGAACAACCTTCTGGATTATTATTGTGGTGCCCCAACAAGAGAAAAACGCCCAACAATGGTGGAATGGCTCTCAGAAATTAACCAAATGTCCAGCAGTGAGATAATAGCCCCCAACAATAAGAATAAGAGCCCAATATTTAAACAAGTGCACCCAGAAGAGAAGTAATGTGCCCAGAATGAAGGAGGCACCCAACAAAGTTGATATTTTAGCCCCTCAAAATAGTAACTCGATCCACAAATGAGATGCACTATCCATATATGATTGGATTTCGTCCCCAATGGAATTGCCCTCGTTTTTGCTTCAAGAAATGCGGCTAGTATTTGGGACTACCTCTTTTACCAGCAAATGACTCAGATTGTGGGAAAATAACTCGCCATCCACCATAAATTCCTTCAGACAAGCTACCAAAGGCATTCTCATGACAGAGAACTCACCCAGACTACAATATAAACTCGTTCCAGACTCTCAATGTCCAGCAAATGAAACTCTCACCCTCTAGTTGATGAAATCGACCTTTGAGGTGAAGAAATAGACCCCAAAAGGGTTTATGCTCGGCTCTAAGAATAAACTCGTCCCAAATCTCAAGGATTTCAACCCAACATGCAATAAATACTTAACTCAATAAGTAACTCAGCCTCTTGGATGATGGTTTTCAACCTAGCAAGAAGAAACTTGGCCTAGAGAGGAATCTTGGAATTCGCAACACTCCTTTCTCCATTTCGAGGCCAATTTCAATAAAAAGGCCCAGAAATGATTCCAATGTTTTGAAGCTGAAGATCATTCGATCCATAGAGGGTGATGGCACTGTTACCACTATAGTAGTCGACGAAGAGATTCCTATTAAAAAAAAATGCTCAAAACATTGGCTACAGCTCTGGTAGAAATCGCCTCACCAACCATTTTGTCTCACAGAAACCCTATTGTCTGCCAAACCAAAATGAGGAAACTATCCCGAGTCAAAAATGGCATGACTAGCTGGTAGAAACCCACGAGGAACTATGGAGCACGCAACAACCAGAGGAACAAGAGAGCTCACTCACCTCCAAGCCAAACACAAAACGTAATACAGAGAAGCCATCACCCAAGCACCAGTACTCAGAGAAGGGCATTGAGCCTGCCGAGAGGGACTGAGCAAAGTGGACAGGTGGCAGAGGAAGGACGCGTTTAGGGTTTGGAGAGATAGGTGTAGGATTGTTTTGGAGGAAGC
>ML838158.1:26319-44688 GCA_009831015.1 Picea engelmannii | reverse complement strand
CTGAGTGAAAGCACCAGTTTCATCGGTTGATTCACCAGCAAATGATCCAGCAACAGAGCATGCGGTGGATACAAAGACAGAAGTAGGAGCATCGATTCCAGTAAGTGTTTCACGAACGTAAAGTTAGGGCGAGGAACGAACCAAAGTAAATGAGTTTAATTCTTAATACATATAAATCATAAAAATTATATATATATATATATATATATATATATAATTTGAATTTTTCTTTCAATATAATTAAATAAAATCAATATGTTTTTTAATTGTTATGTTCAGTTGTTACTATAGTTTCCAACCTAAATAAATGAGTTTACTTCTTAATACATATAAATCATAAAAAATAAAATGAAAGTTATTACAATGGAATTTTTTAATAGTTAATTAAAAAAGAAAAACATAATTTTTTATTGGTGCAAGAGGAGAAGAGAAAGAGAAAAGAAAAGGGAAATATAGAAAACAATAAGAAAAGTAGGAAAGAAAAAAAGTAATAGTAAAAAAAGAAAGAAGAAAGAGGTATGCAAAAACTAAATCTTAGTTTTTTTTAAATGAAATCTAAATTCATAAGTTTATGGACTAAAATCCATCCTACCTACATCTCAAATATAAATTCAAATCACATCTCAAATATAGTGAGTTATTTTTTCCACTTTTAATGTATGTTATTATAATATAATAATATATGTATGTTATCATACATTGGTGACAATGGATGAGCTGTCAATTTTATATTCAAGTTTTAGTTTTAGTAACAAAATTGAGCAACTTTGAATTAATATTGAGTTCTTTGACTCATAGAGAGATTGAGTATGTATATGAAGGATGTTAATATAGAAAAAATTAGATGGACATTTTCAATTAATAAAAATAAACATGTGTCAATTGGGGGAAATTGAAAAAAATAATCCTATGAGAGGGATGTGGTCAAAAGTAGTGAGTATCAAAGCATATTATGTATTGGATCCATATAACCAAGACATGTAACATAGAACAACAGGATCTATAAAGGAAAACATTATGCTCAAAAGTATTGGGCAACTATCTTATTAACTATATATGACACTAGCATATGGATATTGTATGTTTAAAAAACATTCCAATAAAATATTAAGACCCACACATAAAAGAGAGATATTAGATATTGTAAGGAAATAAAAATGAAAAGTGTAATAATATTTACTAATAACATTTTCATTTGATTATCACTAATGGATCTTTAAGAGAAAATTATACCATATAAATTATCATTTTTTTTTCCAAATCAATACAAACAAACATCATGGTTGCACTTTTCCCTTATATATTTTGTAACTAAAATTGTTATTTTAAAATTCTTATGGAAATATTAAGGTGCAACATGAACATGCAAATAAAGTATTTATTTAACCTAAATTTTAAATTTCAAATCATGATGCCACATATATCTATTAAAAGTAATATAAGTAACATGCTTATCAATAAAATGGTTTTATTAACTAAAATTGTTATTTTAGAATTCATAACAATGCAACATGAACATACAAACAAGGTATTAAAAAATAAAATTTTAAATTTCACATCATAATACCACATATATCCATTGAAAGCAACATGTCTGATCAATAAAACGGTTGCATTGATACACAATGTAGCATAGTTGCAACATTAAGTAACATATATCCATTATCCATTGAAAGTAACATGCTTATCAATAAAATGGTTGCATTGATGCATCATGTAGCATAGTTGCAACATCAAGTAACATAGGTGCATAATTCCATGACAAATGCATGGTGGAGTTACATAGGACCACCTCTTCTCTCATAAAATCAAAGATGTCAGTCCTCCAAGCTCAATAACAATTTTAAAACCATTGAGAAAAATAAAGAAATTTAATCTTTATTTTGAATTATTGACTATATGTAGATAAATTATTAAAAAAAACCAGACCACGAAATGGCGAGCATTCATATTATGCCACGCTTTACCCAACGGCCATGTTAGGTCTCGGTTCAAAGGCCATGAGCGTTCGATATGTCCAGTTCCATTGGCGTGTTGGACAGAGGGGAAGCCGACTCCATGACTGGTTGCTTAAATTATAGGTAACAACTAAATTTTCGGTTTGATCCGGAATTCCATGACCTAACTTAAAGCAGGCCCACGTCTTGCCCGCTCCTACGCAGTCGAACCAAATAGAGGAACCCATAAAATCTTGGTATAACGATGGAGGCATCGTTGATATCTCCTTCCAGGAAGAGGAGCCGAGCCGATGATCTTTTTCAAACTCCCAAAGAGTAACAGTTCTCCCATCTTGGACTTGTACGTCCCCCGCCAACAGAATCCGCGACCCGCAGATGATTAGGCGAGCCGTCAATGAAGAGCGCAATAGTTTCGGCAGCAGTACAGAAAACGCAGGCGTCCCAGCTGGTGCAGTAATACTGAAACCCATAATACCCGTAGCTTTGTTCGAATGTTGCATCTCTTTGGTCAAAAAGTAGAAGGTACCCTCCAAGAAAACCAAGTCAGGCGTTGCATCCAACCCCATTGGAAGATGTCCCACGATTGTCCATGATTTGGTACAGGATTCAAAGATTTCCACTACTGATACCACCCTGTCATCAAGTTTCCCATTGCCCACCGCCACAACTTTGTAGCTGTTTTCCTGGTTCTTGCAGTTTTGCACAATACCTTTGGTGACATTGATCTTGCTTATCAATAACATGCGGGGAAGTTTGATGCGCGTCCGACTATAAGGGTTGTATACGTATGAAGGACGATAGCCTTTTCTGAGTTCCTTGTCTACCAACAATAGGCCTGCCGCCGATCCACGGAGAAAGACGCCGAAGCCTCTTGGTCCCTTGGATAGGGAGAAGCAGGGCTTCCAAGTCCTTCTGTAGAAGCAATAAGCCATGCAAGGAGTCGTGGAGAAGCTATCACAGACAAGCAACCATGGCTCCCTGTACACAGGTGCCTTCTCCCATATATCACTCAAGAATTTGTTGGAAAGTAGGGCGTTCCATTCCATACACACGCAACGAAATTTATAAACGCTTTCCACCGGCAGCCGAGTCAATATCTCCAATTGCAAATCATCCGGCAACTTATTCCAGAAACCCTCAGCTAAATCTGAGCACTCCCCATGATCACCCATTTCCATTGTTGACTGTTTCACAGTATTTAAGTGGCCCCTTTTCCTTTTCTTCCTAGCGCATATATGAAGCCTGGGGAACTGATGCAGAGGAATGCCCAAACCTAACCAGCATTTATATTGTTCACTAGTTACATGCAATACAAACTGTTAGTGACAGTCAAGTCGTTAGTGACAGTCAAGTCAATAACGATAACTCTTTTTTTTATTTTGGATAAGTTGATTAGATGCATGGAAATTTTCTTATTATATAAATAATTAAGAATTACTTTAGATGAAATCCAACCTTTAGAACTGCTTCACTATAAATTTCTTATTATATAAATTTAGTACTACTTTTTGTTATAATTTGCAAATGCGGAAAACACAAATTAACATAAGACAATCAATAAGAATGCACAAAGAAACACAACAATTTAAGTGGTTCACCCAAATTTTGGGCTATGTCCACCAAGCATCGGTATTTGTCTTATTATTCAAAGGAGATTACATTAGGCTCACACTCACTCTCACAGCCTCTACGGGCATACATCAATTTATAGAAATGTACATTAGAAACTGATTATTAAATGTAAACTCATCCATATTCTAACTTGGTCGTATTGGTTACAACCAATGTTGGATTATAGGATCTGGAATCCTATTCATGGAAGAATTCGTTGTCACCGTTTCCAACAATCTCCACCTTGACAACAATTAACCTGATACCTTGCTCCTTGATCTGGATTTATGTAGGAACACAATGAAATACAGAAATACACATAAACACAGAGATGCAGCGAAAATAAGACTTCATTTCATTAATAACAAATGACTGGAATATGCTTACAGACATAATGGAAATAAACTAGCTAGGGCGTTGGTAGCTTATCTCTGAGAAGAGATGTGGCAGCTACTGGCCTCTGAACTGTGTTACAATGAGGCTCGAAGGCCTATTATTATTGAGAAACAATGGAAAGCCCTAAACATCCAAAGACCTAACCCTAGGAGATGAAACACCAAGACTATGGGCCCCGTTTGGGTAAGTTGGTACATCAACTTCCTGGGGATGTAACTTTGGCATACGATCTCCGTTTGACGTGTTCCATACCTTGTTAGAAAGATCTATTCGAGGAATACAACTTTTGGGTGAGCAACATCGATTTACAATCCATGTTACTCCCTTTTTTCCCAAAAAACGTTGTTTAAGGCCTCAAAACGGCTCCGGAAGTTCAGGACCCGAAAAACTGCTAAAAATAGTAAACTGTGCAGAAACTGAAAAACTGAAAGAAGCAATGGTGGGGGTCCAAGTGGAATAGGTGGGTGGCCACCAATATCCACCTGGATCATTCCTCCCCCCTTAGGAAGCAATGGTCCCCATTGCGTTGAGTTCCTCCATGAGATGAGGAAACTTCTGCTAAACTTGGTCCCTGGTGAGCCATTTTCCTTGGTGAAGGAGTTAGCCTGCTTTGACGACTCGATATAGCGGTATCCTTTGTTTTTGGGTGTGCTCGATCTGTGTATCCATGATCTTATCAGTTCTTGCTTGTTCCATGCAGTCTGGATTTAACTATGTTGGTGTGAGTTGTTCTTCCATGTCGGATGTGTTTAGTAGAGGTGGAAAGTAGGGTCGAAGGCGGTCCACATTGAACATTGGGTGCAGATAAAGGAATGGTGGAATGCTGAGCTCAAAGGCATTTTCCCCTACAGCCTTGGTGAGGGTGTATGGCCCATATCGGAGCGGACGAAGCTTGTGGTAGGGTC
Organism: Picea engelmannii; assembly: GCA_009831015.1. Taxonomy (NCBI): domain Eukaryota; kingdom Viridiplantae; phylum Streptophyta; class Pinopsida; order Pinales; family Pinaceae; genus Picea; species Picea engelmannii. Next base: position 39,818 of record ML838158.1, on the reverse strand, counting down.
CAGCGAGGTGCTCCTTTTGCAAATGCAGCCACACTTTGTCGCCCACCTAGAAGTTGTGTGGCACCCGATGTTGATCATGTCGTTTCTTGTACTTAGCATTGGCTCTGTCCAAGATGTCATTAACCTGTTGGTGAATGTGTTGAATGTGCTCAATGAAGTTGTTTTCCTTATCAGCCTTAGACTAGACATGAGTTGAATCTTCCTGAGTAGCCACAAATGGCATGGCTATGTCAATGGGACATAGTGCCTGGAATCCCAAGCCCACTTGAAAGGGGTTGTGGCTGGTTGAGCTATGGAGAGCCCGGTTGTAGCTGTGTTGTACATAGGGGAGGCTCTCATCCCATGTGCGTGGATTCTTTGAATTGTACATGCGTAGAATGTGTACTATCATCTGGTTGACGACCTATGTCTGGCCATCAGTTTGTGGGTGGAAAGCTGTGGACTTGGTGAGCTTGGTGTCCAGCATCGACCAGAGGCTAGACCAAAATGTACTGAGGAACCTACTGTCCTGATCTGAGATGATAGACTATGGGATCCCAAAGTGTACCCACACTCATTCAAACAAGAGTTTAGCAGTGGCTTCTGCTGTGATATTCTTCTTGCAGGACATCATAATGGACATCTTCGAGAATCGGTCGATGACCACAAAAACACAATCATTGCCATGCTTAGTAGAAGGAAGGCCCGACATGTAATCCATAGAGATGGATTCCCAAGGTCGACTGGGGGTAGGAAGCGGAGTATAGAGGCCTTGCTTCTTGATGGTTGGTTTGGCAATCGCGTAAGCAGTGCAGGACTTGATGTACTTCCCGACATCTTGTCGAAGGTTCGGCCAATAGAAATACTTTTGTAGTACTGCCATAGTTTTCTCGACCCTGAAATGCCCAACGACCTGACTGTAGTGTGCCTCCCAAATCATCTTGGCATGCTCGCTTGAAGGAAAACAAAGGTGTCCCAAGTGACAAAGCAGGGCATCCTGGAGGTGAAAATTGAGAACTTTCTTACCCTCCAAGAGTGTATTGTATGTGTGGCCAAATTTTGGATCACTTGTGTAGAGAAACGACCAATCGGAAGTCTTGTGCCCACAAGAGTTGAGAACAATGGTTAGCGCCACAATGGGTGGTCGACTGAGGCAGTTTGCAACATTATTGGTGCTACCTTTTTTGTACTTAATGTTCAAATGAAATTGTTGTAGGTATGTGGACCACTTATGATGGCGATCGTTCTACAACTTCCCTTGTGTCTGTATGAACTGCAGGGGTCGATGGTTTGTGTGGATGACCGTTTCCTTTCCCAAAATGTATTGCTTCCATTGCCGACAAGCCTGCACAATGGAATACATTTCTTTTTCATAAGTTGGATACTTCCGGATTGTGTCGGAAAGTGTCTCACTGTGATATGCCACTGGATGCCCATGTTGAGTAAGGACTGCCCCAATATCATAGTCAGAGGCATCTTTCTTGATCTCAAATGGTTGTTGCAAGTCTGGTAATGTGAGCACTGGTGCAGATCAGAGGCAATGCTTCAACTCCCTGAATGCCTTCTGTTGAGATTCAGACCAAAAGAATTTTTCTTTAGCTCCTCCTTTGGTGACTTGACTCAAGGACCAAGTGATATGAGAGAATCCCAACACAAACCTGCGGTAGAAATTGGCAAGACCTAAAAAGTTGCGGTGCTCTGTTAGGGTGGTTGGGGCTGGCCAATCCCAAATGACTTGGATCTTTGCTGGATCCACATGCACCCCCTGCTCATCAATAATGTATCCCAGATAATGAACCTGGGTTATGCCAAAAGTGAATTTCTCCAAATTGGCACACAACTTGTGTTGCCGCAGTGTTTGGAGGACCTGTCGGATGTGGTGGAGGTGCTCTTCCCAAGTCTGGTTGAAGATCAAAATGTCATCCAAGTACACCACTATAAATGAGTTGGTGAATGGCTGCAGGATGTCGTCCATTAGCCTCATGAAGGTTGCAGGGGCATTTGTCAACCTGAAAGGCATGACCAACCATTTGAAAAGGCCCTAATTGGATTTGAATGCAATCTTCCACACATCAGAGGGTTCGATTGGTACCTGGTGATACCCAGATTTCAGGTCAATCTTGCTGAAATATTTTGCCCCCTTGAGTTGGTCCAGAAGGTCATCAATCTGTGGGATCAGGTACCTATTTTGGATAATGATCTTATTCAGTGCCCAATAGTCAATGCAAAGTCTCCAAGTCCCATCCTTCTTCTGCACCAACACGATCGGGCTCCTACAGGGCGATGAACTCGGCCGGATGTGACCTTTCTGCAACATCTCCTGAATTTGCCTCTTGATTTCATCATTCTCCAGGACAGAGCGTTGGTAGATGGGTCCATTGGGCAACGACGCACCTGGGGTCAGATCGATGGGGTGCTTGACCTGGTAGGGTAGAGACACCCCTGCGGGGGAGGTGAAGATGTCGTACTCCTCCACGACCTTATCCATCTATTTTTTTCATGCAATGGGGCCCTGTCTGGAGGTCATGGCCATAGTCTTCCTCTTTCCCTGAGGGTGGATCATCAGGAAAACAAATTTCCTGGTTTTGGAAATGAGCTTACTGCTTTGTTTTGCAGTAACCAAAGAGATGGTGGTAGGCGGTGCTATATTCGGTATCCTATACATCTTATTGCCCAAAGTGATAATAACAGCACGAGGCCTGGACTCATACACAACATGTCTCTTCCACAAGTACGGTTGGTCTAATAATACATCAGAAACATCAAGAGGAGCAATGTCACATAATACCTCATCCGTGAAAGGCTTGATGCTGTAGGGAAGGTGACATTGTTGACTGATGCAGAGGTCCCGTCCTTGGTGCAACCACCCGATGGTGTATGGTTGTGGGTGTGTTGTGATCGGCAAGCCCAACCAACTTCACGACCTCTACCAAGATGAGGTTCTTCTGGCTCCCACTGTTGACAATGAATTGCAACGGGGAACCCTTTACCCACATCTTGGAATGGAAGAGACGCTCTGCCTCCTATGGATCTTTTGGTTCCTCCTTTTGGATCTTCGTGGTGGCAACAGTGGCGTTGGGCTCCGCATTGATAATTTGCTTCCCCCTATTATTCCCCTTGTCAGGTTCTAATTCAGAGTCAGAGCATGCATCCAATTCAGAAGCCTTCAACTCAGCTACCAATGACTGCTTGGCCCGACACTCACTTGTGTTATGAATGGAGCTCTTATGGAACTCACACCACTTCCCCGTGTCCTTTTTTGGATTTGTGGTGTTGTTCTTTGCTTGTGGCTTTGGCAGGTTGTCCTGGGCTGCCCCACCTTGGCTTGGTCCTTTGTTTTGCGGTTTGGGGGTACCTTTCTCTTGCTTCTAATTTGCAGACCCAAAGTCTCGCTTCTTCTGTTTGAACTTCTGCTCAATCTTGGCAACATATCGGTATGCCACACCAAGAAAGGAGATGTCGAGGAACTCTATTTCCTCCTGAATGTATCTATGCAGACAACTATGGTACTTTAACACCAATTGTTTCTCTGAATCTTTGATACCCAACTTTGTGCATAGGGTATGAAACAGATTCGTCATCTCATGCACATCTTGGTCCTTTTGCTACCACAGTGTAGTCCATTGTATGTATTTGTCCTCATAGCTCCCCATGGGATAATATTGTTCCTTGATGGTGTCTCGGAAAGAATTCCAAGTGGGTGCGGCCAAGAACAGAGAGGGTTCTCCCTCGCCCTCTTGCATCAAGTAGGTTTCGCACCAGTCCTTGGCATGGGGGGCGACTTTGAGGAGTGCAAAAATAATATTTTCTCGATCGGAAAAGTCATGAACAGAGAAATATCCTTCTAATAGATTCAACCATCTATCTATGGCATCTGCATCTATTTTTCCCTCAAATATGGGAATGTCAAAGTTTACTTGTACCTTAAAAGGAGTGGCGCCTCTAGAGTGGCTGTTGGATGTCGATGCGCCGCCAGTGAGAATCCGTTGAATAATCTGGGCAAAGTTGTCCATCATCGTATTCCTTTGTTTCTCAAGGGCCTCCTCGAGCAACATTTTGATAGGATCTCCTACTCCCTCATCTTTCTTTTCTTCCCCCATGGGCGATCGTCGGGGTTTGCGAGGCTGATCTTGCAAAGGTTCAACCAGATCGAGCCCCAACTCCTTATACCCCAACCTCGTTGGGGACATGCAAAGAAGGATCGAGAATGAGAAGACTGCTCTGATACCACTGATATGGATTTATGTAGGAACATAATGAAATACAGAAATACACATAAACACAGAGATGCAATGGAAATAAGACTTCATTTCATTAATAACAAATGACTGGAATATGCTTACAGACAGAATGGGAATAAACTAGCTAAGGCGCTGGTAGCTTATCTCTGAGAAGAGAAGTGGCGGCTACTAGCCTCTGAACTATGTTACAATGAGGCTCGAAGGCCTATTATTATTGAGAAACAATGGAAAGCCCTAAACATCCAAAGACCTAACCTTAGGAGATGAAACGCCAAGACTATGGGCCCCGTTTGGGTAAGTTGGTACATCAACTTCCCGGGGACGTAACTTTGGCATACGATCTTCGTTTGACGTGTTCCATACCTCGTTAGAAAGATCTATCCAAGGAATACAACTTTTGGATGAGAAACATGGATCTAATATCCATGTTGCTCCCTGTTTTCCCAAAAAAAATCGTTTAAGGCCTCAAAACGGCTCCGGAAGTTCAGGACCCGAAAAACTGCTAAAAATAGTAAACTGTGCGGAAAATGAAAAACTGAAAGAAGCAATGGTGGGGGTCCAAGTGGAATAGGTGGGTGGCCAACAATATCCACCTAGATCACTCCTCCTTTTGTTCATCACCTTTTCTGCAAGCCGAGAGAAGCCAAGCACCATTGTAGCTTCTCTAATAGTACTGGTTTTGTGAACATGTCTGCGCAGTTCTCTTTGTATGCACTTTCTCAAGAGAGACTCCACCTTCATCGATGACCTGTCTTACAAAATTGTACTTGATAGGTATATGTTTTGTTTTACTGTGATAGGCTGGATTCTTAGCCAAGTGAATATCACTCTGACTGTCACAAAGTAACTTTACTTTGTCCTGCATCCTTCCAAACTCACCAAACAAACCTTTCAACCAAATTGCCTCTTTGCAAGCATGTGAAGCAGCTACATATTATGCTTCTGTAGTGGATAAAGAAACAATGTTCTATAGCTTTGACATCCAACTAATAGCTCCACCTGCAAGAGTAAAGACATACCCTGAAGTCAACCTTCTCTTGTCCATATCACCTGCAAAATTAGAATCAACATATCCACAGACTAACTCACGACCACTGTTATAGGTGATACAAAAATCACTTGTGCCCCTTAGATACCGAAGAACCCATTTCACTCTTGTCCAGTGCTATTTACCTGGATTTTCCATAAACCTGTTGACAACCCCAACTGCATGTGAAATGTTTGGCCTTGTACTAACCATCTCATACATTAGACTTCCTACTGCGTTAGTATATGGTATTCGAGACATATATTCCTTTTCTTCTTTTATACTAGGACATAAACTTGAAGAAAGCTTAAAATGGGAAGCCAAAGGGACTGAAGCTGGTTTCACATCATTCATACCAAACCTCAAAAGTATCTTCTCAACACACTTCTATTGTGACAACCAAATCTTACCATTCCTCATGTCTCTGAATATATCCATGCCCAAAATATGCCTTGTTGCTCCTAGATCTTTCATATCGAACGTCTTAGCCATCTAAGCCTTTAACTTGTTTATCTCAGTTATGCTTTTTCTTGATAAAATCATATCATCAACATACAACACTAAGATAATGAATATGCCATTATTCAATTTCTTAAAGTAGACACAATTATCATACTCACTCCTTGTATAATTCTGGCTCACCATGAAAGAGTCAAATTTCTTGTACCATTGTTTGGGCAACTGCCTCAGACCATACAATGATTTATTGAGCCTGTAAACAAATTTCTTGCTGCGATTCTGAACAAACCCTTTTGGTTGTTCCATGTAAATTTCCTCATCCAAATCTCCATGTAGGAACGCATTTTTAACATCTAGTTGCTTCGACTCCAAATCAAGCAATGAAACTAATGCTAACACAATTCGAATTGAAACAGTCTTTACAACTGGTGAAAAAATCTCATGAAAGTCAATGCCTTCTTTATGAGAATACCCTTTTGCAACCAACCTTGCCTTGTACCTCTCCACCTTATCATCAACACCTTTCTTCAGCTTGTAGACCCACTTGCAACCTACAGTGTTCCTGTCTCTTGGAAGCTCTACCAGGTCCCATGTAGAATTCCTCTCTAATTCTTTCATTTCATCCTTCATCGCTTCTTTCCATTTATCACTGTTTGAACCCTTCACAACTTCCTGATAGCACGAAGGTTCATCATCATTAGTACCTAAAGAAACTGATGAAACAAAGTCATCATACCTTCTTGGAGGAACTCTGACCCGTGTAGACCTCCTTAGGGAAGTTTTTGGTTCATCCACAATTTGTTGAATGTCATCATCATCCACGTTTTCTTCTGCAGGAAATTCTTCGTGAACATCTTCAGAAACTTGTTCATGTTCACTTTCATCTTTATTTGAATTGGTTTCAAACTGAATCTGTTGATACTTAGGTACTTCTTGCTGTTTCATTTGAACATCTACATTTGATTTGATGAGAGATGATTCATCAAATATTACATCTCTGTTAATGGTGATCTTGTGGGCAGTAGGATCCCACAACCTGTACCCCTTAGTACCATCACCATATCCAACAAAGATATGTCTTTTTTTATTTTGGATCTAATTTAGAACGCTGATGTTTCAGAATTAGAGCATAGGCATCACAACCAAAAATTTTAAGATTAGAATAATTACAAGGGTGGCCTGTCCATACCTCCTTAGGAATTTTGCATTCTATTGTTGTTGATGGTGATCGATTCACCAGATAACAAGCTGTAGTTACTGCTTCTGCCCATAGTTCTGGCTTAAAATTGGTGTTACTAAGCATACTCCTTGCTCTCTCTAGAAGAGTCATGTTCATGCGTTCAACAACTCCATTCTGTTGAGGAGTATAGGCAGTGGTTTTATGCCTATCGATCCCAAATTCCTTGCAATAATTCTCAAACCCCATTGACGTAAATTCACCACCATTATCTGTTCTTAAACATTTAATGGATCTACCAGTGCTCTTTTCCACTAAAGCTCTAAACTACTTGAAAATTGTAAATACATCAACCTTACTCTTTAACATATATATCCACACCTTCCTAGAGAAATCATCTATACAAGTTACAAAATATGATGATCCTCCATATGAAATAGTAGGGGACGGTCCCCAAACATCAGAATGGATATAGTCTAGGATTCCTTCAGTGGTGTGTCTTCCGGTTTTAAATATCTGCCTATTCTGTTTTCCATAAACAAAGTGATTGCATAAATCTAACTTTAAAGACTTTAGGCTAGGAAGTAACTTACGATCAGTTAATACCTTTAATCCTTGTTCGCTCATATGACCCAACCGTTGATGCCATAGTCGAACAGAATCATTGTCGTTCTCAGATGCCACTGTCACATGATCTGATTCAGTCCTTCCTTCTAACAGAAACATGTTACCAATGTTCTTTGCTTTCATAACCAATATAATTCCTTTGTATACCTTCATAACTCCACCTTGAACAATAGTCTTATAACCTCCTCTGTCTAAGACTCCCAAAGAGATTAGGTTCTTCCTAAGATCAGGTACATGTCTTACATCAGTTAGTATTTTAACAGTTCCATCAAACATTTTAATTCGGATGTTACCAATTCCCACAACTTTAGATGAAATATCATTACCCATGTAAACTACTCGATCACCTATAGATTGGTAAGTAATAAACCAGTGTCTATGAAGACACATGTCGTTTGAAGCACCAGAATCTGATAGCCACTATTGATCATGACGTGAACTAGGACTAATTGATAAAAATTCATCAACTATACCTGAACCTGTTGTTGAACCCGTTTCAGTTGCATTTGCTTCCTTCGTCTCTTTTGAGGGTCTTCTTTGGAGGCTTGTTGTTGCTTCCAACAGTCCTTCTTCAGGTGTCCAAATTTGCCATAAAACCAACACTTGAGCTTTCTCTTTCTGCCCTTCAACTTTGACTGAGAGAAATCCCTTTGACCCTGTCCTCTTTCTTTAGGTCTGCCTCTGATCACCATCGCCTCAGATGTAGAGGTTTCTAGATTGGATTTCTTCCTTGTTTCCTTAGACAATAAAGCTCCAACAGTATCATCAAACTCAATACTTTATGTTGAACTGAAACTAATAGAGGTAATGAAATGATCCCATGATGCAGGCAAAGAACACAATAATGTAATTGCCTTATCTTCGGATTCAAATTTCACTCCCATACTAGTCAACTAAACTAAGAGAGTATTAAAAGTATTTATATGATCAACTATCTTCATACCTTCCTTCATGTGCAAACTGTACAATTTCCTTTTGAGGAAGATCCCATTTGTCAAGGTTTTTTTCATGTACAAGCTTTCCAGCTTCGTCCATAAACCGGTTGTTGTCTTTTTCGAGACAATATTAAATAGAACGTCGTCGACCAGACATATGCATATGGCACTCAATGCTCTCACATCCATCTCATCCCAGTCATCATCTATTATGGATGCAGGTTGTTTTGCTTTTCCCAAAAATGCCTTCACCACGCCTTGTTGCACGAGTAGATCGTGCATCTTAACCTTCAAAATCTCGAAATTGTTCTTTCCATTAAACTTTTCAATTTTGAATTTAACACTCTGCATCTTTTTCATTAGAGAAAACATACAAAACAAACACCGCTGCCTGTAATAACCAAGGCCCTTTCAAAAATATGTGGAAGAATAATGGTATAATCTTAACAAGTTTTTATAAAAAAATTAATGAGAAACAAATCCCTTTTTAACTAACCTTCCCTTTTTCTTCACCTTTTATTAAAAGAAAATAGAATTCACCTTTTAATAAAAAAAAAAAAATATAATAAACCCTAACTTATTCCTCCACCCTTTTTTTTTCATATTATATTTGAATCCAAAATATAATAAACTTTGAACCCTCCATGTGAATTCACTTTAAAAAAGAAAAGTAAACCCCTTCATCCATTCAAAAAATAAATCATACCTTAAATTTCTTTCATGCCAATAATATTTTTTTTTGTTTGAAGGAGTCGCCGCACCTTCCGAGTGAGTGGATTGCATGCGTGCTTCAAAGGGCCACTGCAGCTCCCTTATGCTTTGACTGCGAAAATAAAAAAAACTTACACGGGGATCCGCTGCACCTCCCGATGCATCCGGGCTGCGGAAATTTCAAAAAATTCACCCGAGCGTAAGTGTACAGTAGTGGCCGCTGCGACCTCTGAGAGGAGAGACCTATGGAAATTTGGAGATCTACGCACTTCCAAAAAAAACAAATGGATGCCCTCGACTGCCTTCTCCTCAAACCCCCTTTGATACCACTTGTTATAATCTATCAATGTGGAAAACAAAAATTAACATAAGACAATCAATAAGAACGCATAAAGAAAAATATCAATTTATGTGGTTCACCCAAACGTTGGCCTACGTCCACCAAGCATCGGTATCAATTGTCTTATTATTCAAATCAAGGAGATTACAACATGCTCACACTCCTCACTCTCATAGCCTCTACGTGCATATATCAATTTATAGCAATGTACATTAGAAACTGATTATTAAATGTAAACTCATCCATATTCTAACTTGGTCGTATTGATTACAACCAACATTGAATATAGGATCTGGAATTCTATTCATGGAAGAATTTGTTGTCACCGTTTCTAACACTTCTTTATCTTTGCATATATTTCATATATTGCATGGATCAATGTAGTTCTTGATAGCTATGAACGAATGAAACTCACATGTATTCTAAGCGTTTTGACTTGTACTCTCCTAGTGTCCCATTTGAAAATGTCATTTCTTCACTTTCACATGCAAACTGAGTAATCCGAGAAAAGTAAGCGAATTGAAATTTAGAGTATTATGTGAAAGATTAAAATATTTATTGCAGATCTATAATAATCATAAATATTATGTGGAAGTTGCAATGCTTTATCATTATGGATGAAGAAACATATTTTCTATAATTAGTTCATCATTATGTGCATGTACTATGTGGAGGATATAATTATGGATATTATCCCACAAACAAGGGGTCTTATACATCGATTTGGGGTGTGGCTCACTGACTTTAAAAATGGATTATTATTATTATTATTATTATTATTATTATTATTATTATTATTATTGTATTTACTATAAATGTAGGTCTTTATAGTTGTGGATGAGAAAAATTACCTTAAGTATATCCATATTTTTAAGTGTAACTTGTAAAATTAAAATTATCTTGTAACAACTAGATGTTATAGAAAAAAATCAACAATGAGAAGAGTTTCATTACATGAGCTCATAAAATTTATAGCGTCTTTGGATTTTACTATTTTTTCCACTTTAAAAATCAAAGATGGATCATTATATAATTTGTCATTTATTTTGGTAGTTTCTAGGTGGAGAAATTTGAGCCATTAGCTTGTAGGGCCCATTTTATGAATAGGTCTCGCTTTAATGATTTGGCATCCATAAACTTCCAGAGCCTATTTGAGGTCTTAAGCGACCATTCCTCAACCTTTTAACAGTTTTCTACACATAAAGAGATTAATGGCACAATATTCACCTCAATTGGAGTTCATATGATGCAGGAGCATCACAACAACAAGTGAGCGTGGGACAAAATGCCAACGCATTTTGGCACATGATGAATTGTTTGAAATGTTTTGAAGTTTGATACGCCAAACATAAATGAAACAATTAAGAAATGGCGTACTTGTAGATTGTAATCAGACCTTGAGCGTCCTGCTCTCGTCTGAAGGACTAAGAGGCATTTATGCTAGTAAATGTAAGTAGGTAGCTTTGAATTCTTAGATTAGACAATTTTAGGAGCCGGAGGGAAAATGGATATAGACACCCTCATTTGTATCATTGTAACATTAGCAACATTATGAATCAAGAGAGCATAGAGAAGAAGAAGCAGAGAGCTGTGTAGAGAAAAAAACCCATGTACAAAAGTTCTTGATTAATACAAAGATCTTTAGTTTAGACTCGTGGTGTTCAATTGCTTTCTGTGTTTGTACATGCTGATTGATATATTCTTGTTTACTCTCTATTATGCATTTGTTTTGATGCGAGAATGTATGATTTCATATTTAATGTCTGAAATTTGAAGAGAGGGAGAGTAAGGAAATTAGTTTCAATTGTTTCTTTGTTTGAGCAAGAGTTTTCCTGCAAGGAGTGCAGTGAAATTGTCCGCAAGGTGTGTGTTGACAAAAGCCAGAGTTCGTCTCTGCAAGATCAGGAGGGATAACATTGTTCTCATTATCGCAGAAGTGCAAGTTAAGCACAGGAGCCGTGCAAGGGGTGTGCTGGCCAAGTAGATTCTTAGATTTTGTAACCTGAGGGAAGAATTGAAGGACTGCTGCTGCAAAAAGAGTGCACAGAGTCTAAGAATTCAAATACTTGGAGTGTATTTGAAAAAGTGTCACAAGGAGTGTGTGTAGGAATTTTCCCCAAAGAACTTGAGGATTTTTCAATCAAGCTCAGGAGGGATAGGATCTTCGAAGTTGTCGAAGAAAAGATCAGGAGGTTTAGTACCTTGAAGCGTTCAAAGGGGAGGCGTTGCAAAGTTAGCAGGCAAATAAGTTCCAGCGAAGGAATACCATGTTCACTTTGCAAGAGTCGTCAAGGAGGCACTGGATGGTCAGAATTCTCTATGGAGAATTCACAAAGTCCCGAGAGCCATCGGATTGTGCAGGGGAACAGGGGAGTTACGGTTTAAAAACCTTTACATCAAGATTCGCGAGGTTGCGAAAGGCAAAGTCACAAAACTGTGAAAGAATCTAAGCCGTCTGTTAGAAGGAGGACACGTGTCGCGAGATCACCCGTATCGAGGATTCGAACATCGGAGGTCAGAAAGAGAAGTCCTTCAACTTCGCAAGTGGCGAAGTCGCGAGAGAATCGCAGCCATCCATCGGAGGAGGACAGGTGGCAGAGATCAAGGGATCTCACGAACTCGGAGGTTCGCAAGGTGAGAGACCAAAGATTGAGTGCTCCAAGTCGCGAGTGGTGAAATCGCGAGGAGCTAGGACAGTCGTAGGATCTGAGCCAACAGGGGCCGTTAGATCACTCATGTAATCTCATTTCGGGGTTTCGTGGGCTGAAGCGCTGAAATCTTAGCATCAGGATCCGCAAAGTCATGAATTCTGAAACTCCAAAAGGCAGGAAGTTCCGTATTGGGACCCTTGTTGACGACGTGTCAGAATTTTGACATTTCGGCATATCGGTGGATAGGAAGTTGAGACTTTTTTCCCAAAAGTCCCGAAGTCACGAGTTGCGATAAGGAGTAGCAAGGAGTTCGGGATCTCGGCACCTTGAGTGTCGGGATACAAGGAGGTAGTGCTTCGGGAAGCGAAGTCGCGAAGTGTCGAAGCTGGGCATGAGGGACACATGGTAGAACCGCAAGGTGGGCCCGTGCAATAGATAGGCAGACACGTGTTACCTAGAAAGAAGGAGTCAACACCCGTTGACCTCTCATGTCTCGGGGATTCGTGAGATAAGGGAATGAGGGTTCAACCCTTCGACTTGCGAAGTCGCAAGTAGCAAGAACGCGAGGAGAAAAGTCAACATCGCTTCTCGGGGTTTCATGAAAAGAAGGTGCCAAGGTTGGACGCCACAACTCACGAAGGAACGAGTAGCGAGAGGAGATAGCGTTAAGCCTAGCCGATGGTCACGCATAGAAGGCACTGACAAAAGAAGAGCTATACCCATTTCGTGATCTCGGGTATCGCGGGATTGAGAAGGAAGAGTCGGGAGTCACGACTCACAAACTCACGAGTTACAAGTTGCGACAAGAGCCTTTGGAATTGGGCCTTGGTCATAGCATTGTGGTCGCATGAAAAGGCGTATCTCGCACTTAGCGTTGTTTGCACAGGAGTGCTTCTGAAAAGGACCCGTGGATCGATAATTTGTGATTCCAGTAGGGAATCTAAAGAGCCGATTTGGCTCGAGGGAGATAAAGAATGATCCTGTGAGCGGATCTTGGCCCAAGGGTCGATAGGTCTACGTCAGAGTGGTATCAGAGCTTGACTCTGTTTGTATACTTCAGACAGGGAAAGCGAGAAAGAAAATCTTAGACATGCCGTCGAGAAGAAGAGACAGACAAACACCCAATCTGCTAGAGGATAGAGAGATGTCAAGAGAAAGGGGTAGGTAGGTGCAAAATCTAGCCATGGAAAGAGATATACATGACCTACGCACCAGATTCGTGGACATGGAAATAAAGAAGAGGCGCACAACTGGTGCTGGAGATGTCAGTGATTCCAAAAGTGAAAATGAAGCTAGACATGAAGGAGAAGAAGTCACAGTTGTTAGGATATTTAGACACTTAGGAGTTAGTT